>BGPR01016188.1:0-35096 GCA_013235015.1 Araneus ventricosus
CCAGGTGATCCAAACTGCACCATTCAAATGTTTCTGGACGTTCTACGCATGTTTACTGCTATTTATGTGTTAATAGGGACGTATAAAACATTTGCGACTATTGGAAAAAAGTTATGAAACGCTACCACTTCTTATGGGGCATTATTTATTTTTATAGTTGTAATACTTTTTGAAATATAGTTTGATTAATCGCAATGATTATTTCGTAATTACCTTTCATGTTGTTATTGCTTGGAACTTTGGTTTAAGTAATAAAAGAGTTGAAGAGAAATGTCTTACAGTCCAGCCTCCACCTGATGTTTCCATGTCACAATAAACTTTCAGTGTGTCACTTATTAGAGTCCTTTTCCTCGGCCTCCATGGCATTATAACGTACACTCCACTCTTATTGTTTCCGTTTCTCATTACTTCTTCACAATCCATCGGCTTGGGGAAAGGCTTGCCTAACAAAATACAGTTTTGTTTAGTAACGGTATTAACACTTAGTTTCTTAACCAATATCAACAAATAACTTTTTAAAATACACATCGTATCAGAATGTTGTAAATGCAATATATATATATATATATATATATTCGAACTTCGTTATTGCGAAGTCGTTAATCGCAAATTTCGCATACCATGAAATGCTGATTCTTTTGAACAAAAAAACTTATACGAAAAAAGGTACATAACGTAAACTCAAATAAATGAGAAATAAACCTAATTCAATGATTCAATAAATGTGAGGCGCTTTATAAGTTGTTAAGTAAATAGGTGAGAAGAAGCTAACAAAATGAAAAGAAATACAAAATAATAAAAAGAGTTATAAAACACGTGTTTATAAAAGTGATCTGAAAAGTATTATTTTAATTATTTTTAAGTCTTTAATTTGTAAAATGCTTCGAGACGAAAAAGTATGAATTATAAAAGTATGAAGTATTATTATGAAAGTTTAATATCAGACGGTGTACCAGACCTAACTCTCCGTCAGGTGTGATATTCACACCGGCGAGTGCCCTTGAGAGGGAAAAGTAAAACAATCTCATAATTATTATTATAATGCCCATAAATTTTTATTTTAGCACTCTAAAAGTTATCACTGATCTTCATGGGTGTGTTTTTAGAGGGAGGAAACGAAATTCGTTGCAACGAAGAACTTCTTTCTCAGAAAACTCTATAGAAAAAGGTATCGAAATTTTCTATCTATAACCAAACTGACTTCAATCTTCTGAGTAACAAATTAAATGAACTTGAAAGTTTGGTAAAAGAATAAACAAATAAAATAACTTTAACATTGTAGAACAGGATTCAGAAGACGAGATTCACTGGTAGACTGTCACCTGAAATTCAGCAGAAAGGAACCCCCATTGGCGCAGAGCAAACCCCCGAGCAGTCCGGATTTTGAAGGTTGTGCTGTAAAGTTTATACGTCCGGAAGTGAAGCTCACGTCGCGCCAGTACCCGTAGGTTCAAAATCTCTGCCAATGAAGGTGACAAATTTGGTTGCAATAGGGAAAATCCTACTCATTCGAAGAAACTGGTGTCATTACGCTAATGGATCAAAATCCGTTGTTTCCACTTTGGCACTGAATGAATTGCTTCGATGATTGTGTCCATTTGGGCAGCTAACAGAGGGGGGCTGGCGGTAGCAATTGTAAAAGAACTGCTGAACATCAAAACAAATTCTGTTTTATTCTGTCCACAATTCTACGAAAAAATAAAAAAATGATAAAACTTTCCAGAATAAAATTATCCCATCCAAAAAGAATCTATCGAAAGAAACCGAAGCAGGGAATGAGGAAGTGGATGAGCCAATTTTTAAAGGGTCCAGCTCAAACTAAAAATTAAAAGTTTGACAAATTTGTTTCATTCTATTTTTCATTAATGTAGTTTTCATTTGCAAAACATTAATAAAAATTGTACCTTTCTTTGGATTCTGATTTCTCAATTTTTTTCACTTCCTCGAACTCTGTGCTAGTGTTATGAAAGAGGATCGTTGATAGGTTGCTATTAGAATCTTATACTATACTTTGACCTCCCGAAGACCCCTGTTCCCCACGTGCCCATATTTCAACTGAAGAAATTATGGTAACTCCAGCCATAGGCCAGTGCTTGACGTTTCGGCTCAAGCTGAAGTAACACACATTTGGCCTGCAGTATCAACGCCACCTTGGTGGAATTGTAGAAAGCGATAATCTCTGGTTTCATTTGCTCTCTAGATTCAGAGTCGAGGGCTTTGTCTGAAGCGAAGACACGAGAATCACATATTTCTTCTCTTTCGGAAAACAAAAGTTTTCCCATCACGGAAGCCAAACTTGATGTTGAAAAGTATTCGTTCTGCAGATCCCCGCAAGTGGAAAGGAATGCTAACTGCATTCTCAGATATTGTACAAACGCGTTCCAGATGTTAAGATGCATACTGGCAGTTAAATGATCGTATGTGGTTGGCGACGCACAACGAAAGAGAGCTAAGGAAGAAAAAAAAAGAATATGGCCGCTCTTCTAGGAGGACGCCATTTTTTTTGTCTTGACCGAATAGGATCGGCAATTTTTCTAGTTCATCTATTGATGGCAATTTTACTTAATTTGTAAGCAGATTGAAACGAATTTAAGTATAAATATTTTTTTGAATTAGGGGATAACAGTCTGTGTTGCTAAAAATCCCTAAACCTCGTATCTCTTAGAAATACATTTAAAGAATTCAAGAGCTAAAGAATTCTGGCTGGTTCAAGAACTATTTTCTCTAACCATTATTGCTACTGATCCTCGAGACCTGAGATAAATTCGGCAGAGACTCTTCTCAGACGTCTATCCAGCGGGTACTCAGCCTTTAAATACCTTGTACGTGATCTCTAAATATAATGAATCCATAATGGGGGAAAATGTAACTTATAATCCTGTATACAGAATGTAAATAAATACTTACTCCAGAATACTGAAGCTGAGCGTACTCAATAATTACCGCGCTATCTTGTGTACGCTACACGGTGTATTGTTTCTTTCCTTTGACAGAAATAAACTGTGCGGGTAACTGTTTTTTAAAACAACAAATTTTACTCGATATAGTCATGAAATAGTAAAATAAACACTCTTGATAAAAAATTCAAATATTCCAAACCTTCACATGTGTGACGAATTCGGGCGCAATGTGAGTTTGAGATGTACAGAACAGAACGCCGTCACTTACCCCCGTACCCGTGACCAGACCGGTCACTGAACGGTTTGATGGACAAGATACGGGAATTTTATTTAAGAAAAAGAAAAACAAAATAAACAAAAAGAAGGAAATATATACACTATGTACAGCACAGGCATTTTCACTTTTACACTATCAGTTCGTAAAGTCTTCTTTTCTTTAGATGTTGTTATACCTTTCTTTTATTTGGAGGTGGAATGTCCGGTGATTGAGCTACTTAGTTCAGCTCGCTGGGATGTTGAAGGCTAGGGAGACCGGAAAAGATCTCTGTTTTCGCTAATGAATTTGATAATCCCACGAATTTTATGCCTGGAGACGAGGTTATTGGCGGCCCTTTTCAGCCATTCTTGTCCGAAGTTTGGTTCTGGCTTCCTCATATGCCAAGACACTGTGTAAATACACTCCGTGGCATATGAAGTGCCGTGTCAATTCCACCACAACTGCAATAATCGCTGTCAGACAGGTGAAACCTTTTGAGGTAGGCAGGGAAAGGTCCATGTTGAGAGAAAAAGATAACATCCTCTCTAATCCAGTTAGTGGAACGGAGACTAACTGAGGGCATGATGTTATAGATTTTCCTGCCTGTATCGTCATTCTTCCATGAGGTTTGCCACTCCTCAAGCATCCTCTTCCGGAGGAGGCCTTTTATGTGCGGTTTAGGAAGCTTAGTATGTGAATAGGGTTGCCCATGTTGTGTTCCTTTTTTTTCCAGTTGGTCTTCTTTCTCATGTTTGAGATGTACAGGTGGGTGACAGAATAATGTGAACACTTTTGGGTTTGCACATTTTTTTCAAAGATCTCCCAAAAGTTTAAATGGATTTTTCGAGAACTTCTACCATGTGAAGAGAACGCTTTAGCTTAAAATTTTCAGTGAAGATTCGGTCACCAGGTGTTTAGAGGGCCGACCAGAAATTGATGACGAATAAAATGATTTAGAACTCACATCGTTTCACAGAAAACTGATAATGATTTGAAACTTCCATCAATGGTTTTGTTTCCTATACGCAATATTTGCATACATTTTCGTAAAAATACATGAATATTCTAAAAGATATAATGGTTTTCTTAAAAAATACCAAATTTTCCCGCATGTTTTTTTCGCTTATAACATGCAGAGTTTTCAACGAAATTATGCGAAACTTATAAAATTCCTGACTTCTTTGGTTGAACAACATTTTTTCTAATGTTTCCTCATTTGGTCACGGCTTGTTTTTTCTTTCATGTGCTACCATCAGCACTGATGGTGGCATCAGAGGTGTGTACCTTGCTACTACCGCAGATATTTTCCACCTGGATCCTTCCTACCACCTCTTATTTTTGTTGAAAGAGTTCAAAGACAACCGCAGTGGCGTAGTGACCGGGGGGCAAGGGGGTATAGATGTCCTGGCGCCACTTTTAGGGGGCGCCAAACAGACAAAGCATTTCTCCGTTTTTGCCATTTTTAAAGCAAAATATAACGAGGAAGAGTAATGAGATTACCATGCCCCAAGCGCTATTTACGCTTGCGAAGCCATCGATAATGACTGGGGTAAAAAAATTTTATTATTCCTTCGATGCCACTTATTTTCACTTACCTACGCCATTGGCCATATTGTCGAAACGTTAATGTGTTTATGTCGTTTTTTAAAGTCAAATACGATGAGGGGCAAACAAATATTATGCTACGTGCGCCATTTACACTATCGAAGTCTCTGATGATAGCGGGAGGGGACGAAACAATCATATTATAACCCGGGCGTCACTTATCCTCGCTACGTCTCTGGGCAACCATCGTGTTTCTTACTAATAACTTTAAAATGTATGAATACATTTGGCTTAATTTCTTTTTTAAATTATGAAAATGCAATAAAATTATGATAAATATTTCAGAGCTCAGAAATTCAAAACATTTGTTTAGAAAGCATACATTATCCCCTAAAGAAACAAACTGCAAATCAATAGTTGTTTTAAGTAATAAGTGCTTCAAAATCCGATACTAAAATTAATTAAATTATTTTAGGATTATTACAGTAATACCTGTGGCCCCACCAGCAATATGTCTGCTTTATGAATAAAGGAAAAAATTAAACACGTTTAATGTTATTTATTAATGAACAGCAACTATCAAATGCACTTTCTTATAAATTGATTAATAGTTTACATTTATATCCAGGGATGGTCAGTACCCATTAGTACTTGGCACCTTCTAACTGCTCTAACGCTTTCGGATAAACGACATTTTTATGTTTTTAGACTTCGAAATCAGCAGTATACAATAGCCCTTTATATGACAATGGTGTTTCCTAAAATTAACACGGTAGCTTTAAGGAAATGTTCTTGAGTTTCAGCAGTCGTTATTTCTCGTTAAATCTAGAATGATTTCAATTTTTACTCACCCGTAAAGGGATCGAAATTATACTACTAAAAACACTCTCAATGAATTTCAGTTTTCTAAGCTCAACAGTTTTTGAGCTTTCATGCGCCACCCCTGAACCCTTTAAAGACGGTTCAGGCAGCTTCGAGCTCTCAGATGATCTTCACTTAATGATATAAAAAGATGGTTTCGGGGGGTTCATTGGTTTTGAAGGGATATAGAAATTCAAAGCCGAATGCAGCTATCAACGCCGTCGGGGGGCTAAATACCTTAGGAGTATCTGTTTTATTAACCATTATTGTATGAATTTAAGAGACAGGGTGTTTCACAGTATTCACAAATGGAACATTCTAAACTGAAAAGCAGATTTATCCATTCGCACAGTGGAAAGTAAATTACCGCCAATAATGAACGAGTCCAATTCATGTACTTTCATTACGGCAAGCTTAACTACTGAAGATTGTTATTATCTATTTTATGCCGTCGGCAAAGTGGACTTTAACCTCTCTGTGAATGTCGAATGAAGAAACAAAAAGAATGGTTGCTACAGAGCTTTTCCAATTATCAAATTCCTAGTTCAAGCGATTTCTGAGCTGCGCCCTCTCTCGTTTTCTCTTCTCTTTGAAAAATGGGGAAAGCTTTTTATACATTACTAGTTGAAAACCCGACGTTTCTCGGGATCCATATTTTTTCATATACCGGCCTCCAGTTTTGTTCAATACACTCAAATAAAAATATAAATAAATAAGGAATCTATATATAACGTCGGATGCAGGAGATTTAAATTCGAGACTGAAATATTTTATCAGCAAAATTGATCTATTGCTAACCTATATGCTCGGCGTTGCTCGGGGCAGAAATATTTTCAAGTCTAAGTAGTTATAACACTTTAAACTTAATTAAAAAAATTTTCACTGCAACGACCTTACAGTGAAAAAGTCTTTCGTTGGTTTTCTTTTGCCCTCTCCTGTGTCTCTGACCTCTCTGCCAGCAGCTTAACTGAATTCTTCTTTTTGTCTCTGTACTTTAAACCACTTCACACGAGTCTGACAACCCTTGGAATTCCATCTTCCCATCACCATCATTGCTACGGAGACAACAGGAATACTTCATATCATGATTTTCATGGCCTCTCATTCTCTTCTTTTTGCAGTTTGAGTGCCTGACAGGAAGCATCATTCCTTCATTTTCTCCCTAGGTCCTCTCCCTTCGGTAGGAATGGGACTCGGCTAACCTTCAATGACTTTACTTACTGACAGTGGCTTACCTAGGATAAGCGGTGCTCGAGCCATACTATGAATTTTTTGTCCTACCCTCCCTTCATCTAAAGAGGTTCAACTTGCTTAAACGGCACTCTGGACATGATATTTTTCGACTCCTTATTGTGTTTGACTTTAAAAAGTGACTCAAACATATTAACGTATTATCAATATGGCCAGTGTTGCAGCGTGGGCAAGTGACGCCCAAGGAATATGATTTTTATTACTCCATTCGTCATTTGCTTACCAAGCGCAAATGGCCCTCGTGGCCTGGTATTATTTTTACGCCCACTATTCACATTTTGCTTTAAAAACTGGCATAAATGCAGTAATGTTTTGTCTCCATGGCGCCCCTAAAACTGCCACCTGCGACATCTACACTTCACTTACTCCCCGGTCGCTACGCCGCTTCACACTGATTAGGATCATTTAAAAGTTTGTGAAGTTAAAACGAAACATCGCGTACTAACTTAACTAAAGTCGTTGGATGTGTGAGTGCATTTTAAAAGCTACGAAACAGAACACGGAAATTAAGTGCATGCAACGAAATTACAGCGGAAGTACGAAGTCTACCTTGACCAAAAGAAGCAATATTTTCTTAAATTTAAAAGCGGTAAAAAAACATGAATAAAAGATTTGATGAAACAATAAATTTGATTTTGTAACGATAGGAAGCATTGTTACAATTTGCGTTTAAAATGAATTTTGAAACGTTAATTACAGTTAGAGAAAAACTGTACAGCAATTAAATTGGTATCATTAAAAAGATAATTTTTTGCTCTTTAAGATGATATAAAAATATATTTTCGTACCATAAATATTTCAGAAGTTATTGGCGAAAAAAGTCTAAGAATAGCTTAATTTTCGGTATTTAATTAAATAAATAAAAATCTAATTCGAATTTTAAAATAATTTTTACGGCGGTAGCTCCCTCTTGTGCTAACCCATCACTGTGCCAAATTTGGTCGCCGTAAGTCAAACGATGTGGGCGTGTATAAAGAACCAAAAAACGAACACGCAAACACACATACTTCCCTCTTTTATATATCTAGATATTATCTGCAAAAGTCCCAAGGAAAATGTGAACCAAATTTTGTATGAAACCTTTAAGTGGTATAGAAAACTATCTAGTTCAAACATTCGCACATAATTTCAATTTTATATATATGCACATTTTTGTTTTACTTACATTGGCAATCTTCTTTCTGAGCAGACAGTTCTGTTATGCAAGAAACGTTCTCTGTACTTTGCTTTTTGAATATAAGATATGTATAGCAATGATATAGGGGTATAGCAATCAGAACGATAACCAGGATTTCTCTCCTAAAATAAGAATATGAGAAGAATAATTATATAAATTTGAATTAGTCACACTATTTTTTATATTTTATAATAGCATTATGTTATCCAGTAAACAATATATTATTCAGTGTTCTAACAAAATGAATAAATGAAATACATTTAAAACAAAATTTTATATAGAAGACTAAATGAATCCAATTTAACTGTTAATTTCACATTCTTCTATTTCCAGAAACCACAGTAGACTACTACCACAGTAAATTCGCTACCTTAAGTAGCAATCTTTGCTAGAGAAGGTAGCAGCTTTGAAATCTTATTCTACCAAACATCAGCTATAGAAGCGGGCTTGATAAATGCTAACTCCATCAGTGTGAATACTTCTTTCACTGGTCGGGTGTGGAAATTCGAAGTAGAGGATGAGAGTTAAGGCGTCTTCCGTATCAACTGACGACAGTTCAAAATTGCAAGCTCCATCCCTAAATTGCCCTAATCTAATGTCAAAATGGAATGCTAATCTTATGAATTAATAGCTGTATTTTCTTTTAAAACAATCATAATAATTTTAATAACTGGCTTCGTGGCCAGATAGTTCCAGATTCGAAACCCGATTCCTCTGAAGATCCGCCGTGTATGGATCCTGGCGCATGTCAAATCATACGTAGAGGCCAAACGTCCTCCCGCTGGTGTGGTGCAAAAATACCCACACTGGCCCGGCCTACCCAAGAAGGGTGCAAGGCCGGTAGAGGACCAGCGGGATGAGAGCCGCTCCACCAGCATGTGGAGGACGGGATTTATTGGGTACAATAAGATGATACAGGCATTGCCCGAACAGGGGCAGTAATTTTAAATACAAGAGAGCTGGGAGTGTTAACATGGTTCGACCCACCTCGGTGGGGAGAAGATAGCTTAATTTACTGCTCGGGCAAGCAAGGAACAGTAAAGATATATAAAAAATAGATAAGTATTGAAAAAGAAACAAATAAACACAGAAAAAGCAGTAAAAAATCAGATATATAAATAAGTCAAAGATTGAAACCCCATAGTATTAAAACAAAACACACATCAAACGACACACAAATAAAAACTGTACCAAACATAGAATTAAAAATACATAAATTAATAATAATAATTACTTCTGAGAGAGAAAGGAAGAAATTCCGTAACTGTCAACGGCAATCCACGTCTCGCATATAAGGGAATATCGAATTATCAATTACAGAATGTTTTTTTTTTAGTAAAACTGCGCAAGTTAAAAATTATTTTATGTCCTATACAGGATGAAAACAGCCAATGGGAGAGGAAAAGGAATGAAATTTTGTAGTCTAAAAATGAAAACAAGGTCAAAAAGTAGAATGCATAGCGTGTTAACAGGTTTCCAGAACTGCGGAGAGACTCGGGAATTGGAACAGTCATCTATTGTCGGGGCTCATGGACCAACAGCTGCCCTAGGGCGTCGAGAAAATCCCACACCGACTGAGTGCAATAAGTTAAAAAACGCATAAACAAGTGGAGAGCGGAAACCACTATAAACCTATAGAACTGAGTCATTCAGTGAAAAAATTAAATAAAGAATAAAAAGTATTTCTTAAAAAGCTCAATCATGTAAATAATAAAAATAATAATAAAAAAAAGACTCAACAGGCGGGAAGTCAGGAGGACAGAAAGCTAAACTGTAGAAAGTGTGAAATGAAAAGCAATCCTGAGAGGAGATGTCAAGTGGAAAGTCCCTGGCAAACTGGTAAAAGATAAAAAGAGTAAGAACGGTCTTTCAATATGATAAGATAGAAGTAACACGGACCCTCAAGACATCATTGGAGTCAGTTATGGTCTCTCTCCTGGGTCAGCGTATCTCAAATGTTCCTGCTGGTCCTGAAAGCGCCTTCCATTTTGGTGACAGCCTGTCTATTTGTTAAGAGATTGTTAAACCACGCTTTTTTGTGTTCATCTGCGGGTTTAATTAGATGGAACTCTTTGGTGAGGGAACAGGAGAAGCTATAATGATCTGCATCACCCAACATTCCGCAGATACAGTGTGGAGAGTCTAAGAATTTAAAGCGATGAAGGTAAGATGGGAATGGACCATCCAAACTGAGAAAATAAATTAAAAACTTATTATGGATTAAAAATTTTGGGCTTACCTGATTAATGTAGCCTCTCACCCTAATTCCCGAAGCTGAATCATAGCTATTCCAATATTCATTCCATTTGCTTACTATGTAATTCTTTAGGAGGCATTTGAGGTGGGAGCAGGGCGCTGGCGTGGTGTGGAAGATTGGAGACGGGGTAGCCAGCTCAGGCATCATCCTTGTCATCTGACCGCAATTCAAATTTATTAGGTCCGTCCGAAAATAGCCCTCGTGTTGCTTCAAAACTGGACGTTAATAAAACTAAACGTCCCCGTTTGAAGACATATGAGAGTTATTGCTAGACGAACCTCGATTTTTTTAGTTATATTTACGTGTCACTAACTTATCCAGAACCCGACTTCGACTCCTAATGCGCTTCATATGTGATGAGAACAATCTCATTGTAGAGGATAATAATTGAGCACGCATCCACCCAGACTGACACACATTTCCGGCTACTTATAACTCTTCTTTTTTTCCCCTCTAAGTTCTTATATTTTTTCCATTTTGTTTTGTTTTCTATGTTGTTCTGTACAGTGTATGTTTCTTTTTTTCATTATTATTAGTTTTTGTACCTGTTTTTTGTTTTTGGCCTGTCCAAAAAAAAAAATTCACCTCCATCCATCCAAACCGGAAAGGAGCCAAATAGCTCTAAACACGGAGATGCAGGTGGTGTAATCTAATGTAATGTCACTAGGAAGCAACACGAGGGCTATTTTGTGACGGAGCTTGCAACTTTGAATCGTAGTCAGATAACGAGGGCTGAGCTATCACCCCCTTTCCAAACTTCTACATCACACCAGCGAGAGGAGAGGACTTTGACCCACGCCGTTGGATTTAGAGTGCACCAATCCCACACATACACGGCGGATCGTCAGTGGAATTGGGTTTCGAACCTGGAACATTCCGGCTCCGAAACTGAGACCTTACGACTAGGCAACCGTGACCCCTAGACTGGTCTCGAAACTCAGCCAAATAAAGAAATTGTAAGTTTATGATGGGGCGCAAATGGAAGCTTCAGATTTTAAAGAGCATTGGTTTGTCTCGATCTCTTTATCTACACGTAATATTAGGGAATTTTCCAGTGAACTTGCTTTGAAGGTATTGTACTACACCAGAGGTTACCAACCTGAGGTGTTCGGAGGACTAATTGGGGTACGCGAAATCAAAGTTGGTAATGGCGGAAACAAGAAAACATAAGGAATTAAAAAAGTTACAGTATCTCCTCCCCCCAAATTAATACTTGTTATTTAACATCTATACCATTTGAATAATTGATTATAACTGAGTGCAATTTTCAGCCATCCTTATGGACGAGTTTTCTGTATTGTTTATTTACATTAAAATGCCGTACGTACGTCATTCCGGTGTAATGCTAAGTCAATGGAACCTCGAAGCGGAAGTTCAGGTTTTTAATGTAAATTAACAAACTAGACAACTCGTCCATATTACAATACTGATTTCATTCGTTTTGGCAATAAAATGTAAAATAAACAAATAAGTCCAGCAAATGTTATTTAGAGTCAGTTGATTCCTAAGCTAACATCAGCCCTTAACATCTATACTTATAAATGGCAATGTTTGTGCATGTGTATGTGTGTCCGCGATGTCCAGACTATCGCACTTACAGCCATGAAATTTGGCACAGAGGTAGTCGTAATGGTGACTGAATGCACCTCATAGCCGGAATTTTAAAATTTAATCTATAATTTTTTTTATTTAATGTTTTGTGTTGTTTTGGGTCATATTCGGCACGTTTACGGCTATAGTATCTTTTCTAATGATAGTTGAAAAACAATCGATGTATCATTGGATAGAACAAACAATTTTCTTTCTAATGAATTTTTTTTAGGCTTCAAACGTAATTTACTGAATTTTGAGAAATTTTTAAAAAATAGTCAGTTTTGTCAACAAGATTTTGTTTTCGTATTTAAATTTACTGCATCCCCAGTTCTAATAACATTATTTTTTTCATTTTTTTTGAGGTAATGAATGGAATATTCCCCCCTGATTTAAAACAAGAACGGTTAAAATATCTTTTATGGTAGAATATTAATAAATTTTTTCTGAAGTGTTAAAATATTTCCGTTCCATTTTTCCCTCTTTGATTCTTCATAACCAAGGTCGCGGTGTTCTATTCCCAGCATGCATTTCGTCGAAGCCACGTGATATCATAATCCCTTTGCTTTAAGCAAGATTGAATTATGATCCAGGGTTGCCATACTGACCTTTTTAAGGCTTTTTTTCAAATCCCTTGGCCTTAGGAATTTTCATTTGGCCTTAAATTCAATTTTGGCCTTTTTTAGCTTTATTTTCGTTAATGACTTTTCGAACAATTTTGTATTACTTATTCTATTGTTTTTAATACATTTTTGATATTACACATTTCAAATGATATATATTGAGCTGTCAAACGAAATAGCTCCTGAACAGAACAAGGATGTTTGAAATTTCTTTCACTTCAATTTTAGTTTAATAATAGGGCATTGAACATATGCCTATCAAGTGGGATTCCTTTTCATGAAGGATAGCGTTTTTCCTAATATTAAATGAGGTTTTCAGTCAAATTGTCAAATTTGGCCTCTTTTGGCCTTATTTTAAAGAAGGTCTGGCCTTATTTTGATATTTTGATCTGGCAACACTGGTACGATCGTACAGTCTGTCGTCTCGCCGACAGTTCATGGTTTTAATTTGTTTGTTTTTATACTTTTTGATAGCCAATGTAAAGGCTGATATCTTTAGTTTCGGAAGACATGTTCATCCTGCGTGTACTTTCGCTGAAACTGAGAAAAAAAGGAAATATGACCTCAAGGATCACAATGTGGCTTCAAAATTTAAACTTGAAGCTGAAGATTGTAATCTTTTTTTAAAAATTTTGTTGAAATTCAGGATGTCACAGGCAACGCGGTAAGGGTACTGCTAGTTATTGATAAAAACTACTTTTTATAGACGGATGGTTGGAAGGAGGTATAAGACAGTAAGGGATGCGAGAAAAGATAAAGATTAGTAAAGGGGTACGAGAGGGAATAAGGGTTGGGGACCCCTGTACTGTCCGATCCAATCTGGAATATTGTAGTATTATCTGGGACCCTAATTACAGTAATAAAATTGAGTTAATTGAAATTAGCGAGCGAATTCAAACTAATTTCTTACGATATTTACTTTAAAAGAAAAATGGATTTTACTTGCAGGATATACCCTTATATCTTTATCTAGGTATCTTAAAGATATATCTTGATATCTTTAATATACCTAGTTTGCTTTCAAGACGTGATATCTCTTGTGTTCTATTCTTTTACAAAGTCATTAATGGTTTGTTTGATTGTAATGATATACTGGAGCTCCATGCATTTTGCTGTGCCTGCCAGATCTTTAAGAAACAAAAGTTTATTTCAAAATGTACTTTCGAGGTTTAACTAAGTAAACAAGCTCTAATTATACAAATTTTATAGAATTTTTAACAAGCTCTCTGATGAACTTGACATTTTTTATATGTCTCTTGGTGTTTTTAAATGAATTGTTTACAACTTTTAAGTTCATGATGTGTTTCTTTTACCTTTTAATAGAACTTGATTTTTTTAAAATTGTTATTTCATGTTTTTAAGTTCAAATGTCTACAGTTTCTAAATTCCAAATGTGTTTTTATGTTATTAAGATCACTGTATGCTAATTTTAAAATTCTAGTATGTCTTTTTTTGTTTTTGTGACTGTGTGTGCTCAACTTTTAAATTATTTATGCATTTAAGGGGTTTTTTTTTTGGTTCAGTGATTAGAACATTTACATTCTTACCATGTTTTCAAATGTTTTTTTTATAAAAACTGCATACAGCCTTTAATTTACTAATAAGTTTTTAAATATCTTTAAGATTCATTGATTACGGCTTTTGTTCTTTGTGTGTTTGATGCTCTCTTTAACTGGAGTTTTCTCTGTAGTGTGCTTTCTTTTAAATAATTGAAATAAATAAATGTTTCCTCTTTTGGAGAAGTTTTATCCACTTTCCTGTTTTGGAGAAAATCGACTTGTGTAAATGACGGTAATTTTAGATTTTATCGGAGATATATTTTCTTTCATTAGCTAATATTCATTGACCAATATGCCAATAGCTTCATTCACTAACAACTGCTCGTGCATAAAAGTATTTCAAAACATGAAAATAATTTCCTGTCTGAATTTTCGAGCGTTTTTAAAACTGACTGAAAACCAGCGACAGTATTCCCCCTCAACATCCTCCTGCTGGTGTGGTGGGGGAGTTGGGAGAAGGGGAAGCTAGCTCAGGCGTCGTCCTCGTCATCTGACCGCGGTTCAAAATTGCGTCGTCCTCCCCAAAATAACCCTTGTTTTACTTCAAAATGGGACGTTAATATAACTGAATTAAACTAAAACCCTATTTTTCATCAAGCATAAGGAACGTTTTAGTGAAGGTATCATGACAATTAATTAAATAGTTTTTTAATTAAAAACTATGCTTACATATACAGAAAAGATTATTTTATCTTAAATATTTCCATTTCTGTTAAATGAAAATATTACAGATATTTAAATCATTTTATTTATTTGCCTCCGAGTTGAAAATAGCAATATTTAATTAAATTTTGTATCATTCTTTAAAAATTATTAGTAACGTAGGGAAAAAATTAGTTTTCGTTAGTTTTTAAAGATCGTATAATACAGTCCGTAATTATTTTAAAAAGTTAAGAGAGACTTAAAAATCGTTTGGTACAACTGATACTCTCATTTTAATAAATGTTTTTCAAAAATTCGTTTATTATGTGCGCGTTGATATTTCTTTCAGTTCTATTATTATTATTATTATTACTTTCTCACATATGATGTTTACATCACTTAACCGTCAACAGTTGATTCGATATGTTAGAATTTTTAAATTAGTATATACCTTTGTTGTATAATAAGCACTTGTTATGTTTTAAGTACTTCAAATTTGGCTGACAAATTCTAAAGCATTAGTAAGGTTTTAGTGAATGTTTCGGGAAAATTAATTCAATAGTTAATTTTTTCAACAGTGAAGGACAGGAAAATAATTTCACCTCGAGCAACGCCGGGTATATCAACTAGTCAGGAATAAAATAATACTGTCCTTATTTCATCTAAGAAAATAGATAAATATTTCAACATAAATCATTAATTGTCTTACCATGATAAGGAAATCCGAAATTCCATTTCTTAAAAATAAATGTATCACAATTCCCAAATGCGAACAACTGTGCGAAACTTATTAGAAACTTCCCCCTGAGATAAGAATTTTCTGCCTTCTCGGTTTCAGAATGTTATCTTTTTGAACAAGTTATCAGCACTATTGTCTCAAAGTAAGACAAGAAAAGTTTTATGCACCAATAATTTTGAAATGCTTTTATTTTTATTTTGTGCTTTAACGAAGGAGAATATTTCTTTGCAAAGGCCATCTCTTATCAAGGAGAATAGATTTGAGTGTTTATGAAATAGGACAGTTTTCGATTAGGAAGTAACAACGGCATTCATCTCTAGGACTGATGATTCATGGACATCTCACTTCGAAACTGCATAACTATTCTAAGACGAGCATCGTAATTTTGAAGCTTGTTCATACGATAGGCATAATACTTGAGGCTACAGCCCCTCTCCATGCTTCCACACAATGTTAGCTGCAATGTGTTTGACCTAGTACCGTTTTGAAGCTCAAGAAGGACTATTTCGGGAAGGACCTCCTAATTTTGAATCGTGGCCAGATTTCAAGGACGAAATCTCAGGTGCCCCCCTCCCTGCTTCACACATATCCGCATGAGACCATCTGTATTACCTTTGACCTACGACAGATTTACCATCCTAGAAGAACAGAAGGCTCGCATGCAAGGCTGATTTTGTTGAAATCGGATGTCAAATCCACAACCCCCCAGTCGTGAAATGCCAGTAGGTCGCCTCATTTATTTAATCCCGGTGCACAGTCCGATTTCTGTCGTACAAGTCATTAGCAGCAAAGTGTCAGAGAAGCGATTACCGGCTTGAAGTATATTGATAGCAATACTACACACTAGGGTGGGTCGAAAAAAATATCGATTTTTCGAATATCGAATTCAAACTGGTCGCAAAAGTTGTACAGTACCATTCTAATTAACGGAAAAATAAGGAACAAATTATTCTTTTAATCTTAAAATCCCGCAAAGAGCCAAAAGTTTAGAAAAAAATGACAAAAAACAACAATATTTAAAAAATCGTCTAAAAATCAATTTTTCGAGTATCGAATTCTAATAGGGCGCAAAAGTTGTGTATTAGGATGCTAATCAACGGAAAAAATTATACTTTTAATCTTCAATACACCCAAGAGGTCTAAAGTTTGGAAAGAATGTCAGAAAACCTCAAAATTTACTTTTACGCTAAAATTATACAGACTACAGTTTTTGATTTCTAATAACATCCAAGAACGTCATTTTTTATGCGTAATAAGGGAAAAATATTTATAAAATTCACACTTTTTATTTTGAGTACGCGTTTTAGGGTTAAAAATTTTTAAGTTTCGTAAAAAAATCAGTATTTTACCATGTTATAAATGTACGCAGTATTTAAATAAATATGAAAAGTGAATTAAAAATTTTTGTGCAATCGATGCTTACAACTCTAAACCACACTTAAACTTGCTTATTGTGATTATTCTGACTATGATGTGGCCAACAACACTTGTCCTTATACAGCATATATTTTAAGATCTATGTTTCGGATAACAACATTTTTCTATCCTGTGTTTGTTGCTGTACCATCACAACCAATTGCTTCTAGTCCATTAATCAACATCATTATCCTCCATGTACTTAAGAATGCACTTGGCTTATCACTACCGGTTCCACTCGCTGGTGTGACGTGACCGACATATTGCCCACCAGGTTCACGAATCACACCAATGTGCTCCTCTTTCCTTATTCTTCGGTATATTTTAGTTCCTATTTTTTCTTGAAAGACAGTATTATCTTTTCTACCTTCAAAATATTTTCACTTTGTTACTATTAGCCAATCCATAATTTGTCCTATAGCTTCCCGTGTCTTCTATTTTTCTCTCCTTATCTTGTTTTTATTGATCACTAACGACGTATCTTTTTCAGAAATCATTCCAAGATCATCTAAAATGCTGGAAACATTAACAACTGCAGCTCTATCAGAAACGACAAATCTATCACTAGCCAAAGCAGTGGAGGTTAATTTTGACCTCATTTGAGATGCTGAAGGAGAAGAAGACAAATCAATTTCATCTCTTCTTTCGTTCAGAGATTTTAGAGGAATTTTCATTTTACAGGTGTCATTGTCAACTGAAACAGTTTCTTGTAATAAATCTTGTTATTTTCTCTTCGTTCTTTTCTGTTTCTTTATTATCTAAACTACCAATTAAAGCAATCCTGGCTGTTCATCGATCGTATATAAACTTTCTTTCATTGGATGGGATCTTTTTGTCTTTTACAAAATTACATTCTATAACTACAGGGCAGTCACATGCACTTACTTTCACATACACAAGTGTAAATCATAGCACACTTACATGCTGCAATATCAAATAACTTTGATTTTGCTTCAGCTACGAATTTCTCTGTTTTTTTCTTAAACCATTCTTTTTCCTGCTCTCGGTTATAAGATTTCCTTAACTTTTTGTCTCATGATAGGCTTTATCATTTTCACAACCATAGTATGAGTCACCACTGGAATAGAGGCTTTACAATATATCATCTCTATTTGAGTGGCAACACTATCGGCTATTGTTGATAATGAAACGTTTTGCTTTGAAATTTTAAAGTTTTCTTCATTACAGAGACTGACCATGACCCGGAGGCCACAGATAGAGTGAATTGGCTCGTTTTTTTAGCGCTTGCGCAGAAAGAGTGATGTATCGGGACAAGTGTTGCTGGCCACATCACAGTCAGAATAACTACAATAAACAAGCTTAGGTGTGATATAGAGTTGTAAGCATCGATTGCACAAAATGGTTAATTAACTTTTCAGATTTAATTAAATACTGCGTACATTTATGACATGGTAAAATAATGATTTTTCACGAAACTTAAAAATTTTTAACCCTAAAACGCGTACTCAAAATAAAGAGTGTGAATTTTATAAATATTTTTTCCAATATTAAGCATCAAAAATGAAGTTCTTGGATGTTATTAGAAACCAAAAACTGTAGCCTGTATAATTTTAGCGTAAAAGTAAATGATGAAGTTTTTTGTCATTTTTTCCAAACTTTTGGCTTCTTGCGTGAACTGAAGATTAAAAGTATAATTTTTTTTCCATATTTTTCGCTGATTAGCATCCTAATACACAAATTTTTTGTCCTATTAGAATTCGATACTCAAAAAATTGATTTTTTTCGACGATTTTTTAAATATTGTTGTTTTTGCCATTTTTCAATACTTTAGGCTCTTTGCGCGATTTTAAGATTAAAAGTTTAATTTTTCCATATTTTTCGGTTGATTAGAATGGTAATACACAACTTTTGCTACCGGTTTGAATTTGATATTCAAAAAATCGATTTTTTCGTTCCACCTTACTACACACGTACCTCCGTCGAACTGCGATGCCGGTAAAGTCATTAGCGACACTTATGCTCATCATTTCCCCCTAAGGTCAAAGAAAAATCGGTATGTGTGCACTACCCAATTGCTAACAATGTATTTCAAGCCGTTTGTCGCTTCTTCGACAGTTTGTGACACTAATGACTTCTCCGTCCCAAGTCGCATGTATGTATCGACGTGAAATATGGTCACATATCTGCTCTTCGGAGGATCTAGTGTTATACCCTTCTGTATCCATGTTGTAAAATCACCACCGCTCTTTCATCTTCTTAAAATCATGTGGATACGATTGCACTATGTTAAAATCAAACCTGGTTTTTATTTGTTTGTCAAATTAATGATCCGCTTCGAACTGCATAAGGATTTTTAGAGACAAACCTTTTGATTTTGATATATGGTAAGATAATGGGGATGACAACTGATCTGACGCTGAATTCTGAAGAGCCTCCACCGTGAAATGATTTGGCCCATGTAGTGAAATTTAGCGTGCTCTATACCAACATATACGATGGATCATCAGATCTTGAACGCACTATCATTCAGATGGAACGTCCAGATTCCAAGGATCTTACTATCAACCATTAAGATCGGCAACTGATATATACATATTTACCCCAATTCAAGTTATGAGTATTAAAATCATGAGTATTTCGTTAATATCATTCAAATATGATCGAAACAATTCCTATTAGTATAACGATAACTATACAAATTATGTGCACTTAGGAAATGAAGATTCAATCCATTAAGAGATTTCATACGGTTTTTGTTTTATTGAATTCGGAAAATTAAGAAATCCTCTCGTCTTTTTTTGTATATCTATGATGATATAAATTTTTTCAACGATTCTTGATGTTTTCCATTTTGGAAAAGTTAAAATATCTTTAAGATATCTTTTGATATGATGCAACCTGAGCAATGATTATGTTCCGTGGCTATTAATTAATTATTAATGTAAAGTGATATTATGAAATTATTATTGAAACGTTTTGTGATCAGCCTACAAAACTTTTAAGTGGAAGAAATCGAAAATATGGGATTTAAAAAAATTCTCATAATGTGCAATTAGATAGACGTTCCATTTTAACTCTTTCTTATGCCATTTGAAGTATACCTATCACATAGTTCATCAATTTTTAAATGTTTCTGATAAGATATTTGACTGCCTTTGATCAAAATCGCTATCTCATAATAACTTTAGAAACCACAAAAATCATAAACGCTTTGAACACATAATGTAGTTTTAATTATCAATTAATTGTTAGTGTTATTACTTTTTGATCTAATTATATACCAAAATTTATAAAGATGGATGGTGCCATCTCGCCAATTTTTTCGATGTCTGAAACGTTGTTTCAGTTTTTTAACTCAAACCATAAGTAATTAACTTGATTTGGTAATCAACCCTTCGACCGGCTGGAAGGAAGAAAGTCGCTCTCCGACGACTATTCTTCAACCGGCTCCGTCGCAGAAAGTCGTTCCTTAAATGCTACTCTTAGACAGGCTCCGGCGTAGAAAATCATTAGTATTTTCTCCCTCGACCATAATAAGCGAGACGGGTCAGCTGCTTGTCGTTATGTGGTTTTCACTGGTATTTAGAATTTGGCCGGTCTTTGGGGATGAACTCTCAAGGCAGATGATTAATGTTGTATCTGAGATGGTGCTTTGTGATGGTTGGTGATGTTTGAACAATAAACCTTATTATTGATTTCAACATTTTAGTGCAAATTTAATATCAAACCAAAAATTAATAGACTTGTTACAGGTTGCGTATATATTCGTAAAACCAGAGAACTCTTTCATGTTTTCAGCGATTCTTAACAGTTAACGATTGTTGCTGGTTCGCATGACGGGGTTTGAATTTTCTAAGCTTGGTTCATGAAATCTTAAATAAGAACATATAAACTTTTATTGAATTTATTGCTTTTATTAAAATGAAATAAAAAGTAAAAATTAATTTCTTTCTGAAATGGTCTCTAATAATTGCCCACTCATACGGCCATATGGTAAACATGTGATTGTGTGTTGGAATTCTGAAAACCTACATAAAGTGGCAAGGAATAAAGGGTCCATATAATATTGTGATTGTGAGTTGGAATTCTGAAAACCGACATAAAGGGGCAAGGAATAAAGGTTCCGTACAACAATGTTCAAGCTTCCTCCTTTTTCTCTTGTTGTTCCCTCTATCGTTAAAGAGTTTGCATTGTTTGTAGAGCATGTCTTTGTTGAGAATATACGTAAGACAGCAAAGCACACTGAGGAAAAAACGGATAATTCTTAGTTGTTTTCAGCATGCTATCCAATTGTGGTGTTATGCAATTAAAACCATTGAAGCAGATACATGACCCTTTAAATTGTTGATCTTAGCAGTTCAAACAAATATAATGCATAAAGCCTTCAAAGGAAAAATGTTCTGGCATTTTGGCCCTTAAGCGAAAAATAGGTTAATCACTTTCCCTTCGTATTAATTTTTTTTTTAATTTTGGCAATTTTGCAAAGAAAAGAGTATGTGGAAAAAAAATTACTAAATTTTGATTAGGTGCCTAGCCCCATTTTTGTGAAATTGTTTTTAAAAAAATGTCAATATTTTTCCTTTGAGAAAGAAAAAGTTATCCAATGAAGAAGCTCAATATTTTTTCTTTGAGAAAGAAAAAATTATCCATATAAAAACTCCATGAGAAAATAAGAATAGAACGCATACTGCAATTATGTGGTTTTATTGTATATAAGAAAGGGTATTTTTATAAACTGCGTCACCAAAAATCGGGATGAAAAAAATGAAAAATCCTATGAAAAATTTATTAAAGAGGTTGTTTCGAAGAATAAACTTTCTTTGAACCACTAAATTTTGTTTTCCAATTGATGTGAATGTTAAGTGGACCTATGAAAATATTTTGGGCCCCTAGTAACGCCGGTTGCATAAGCTAAATTAAATAAATTTGGGACAACTCTATAACGAATATAAGAAACTGATATTGGAAATATTGTAAAATAAAAAAAAATATATTAATTTTAATCAAAAACAAACTTCGTACTTAAGCGAAAATTTTAACACATTTTCTTATTTTAGTGTTAAATTATGTTTTAAAAGTTTATTAACTCGTCGCTTCCTTAATTATTTTAGAAGAAACTTTTTAAAGAATAATTTATTGTGTATTATATGCAAATGACAAAAGATTATATTCTTAATATTTTAAAAGCTTAAAAATTAAATAAAAAACAAGAATATTTTTGAAACAGAAAACTTAAACGTTTTATTCAATGGTTTGGAAGAACAAATTTTTCCACTCTCTAAGTGGAAATAGAATTTTTATTACTATCGTATAATTAAGTAATACAACATAAAAAAAAATTATAATGTATTTAAATCAGAGAATGATGCTAAATCTGTGAGTAAAATGCTTAACACAAAAAATAAAAAGAAATTGAAGTAAAATTCTTTGACTGAAAGCAGAAAGAATATACAGTAGGACCCCGGTAATCCGGACGAATTCAGGCACATGGACGTCCGGATTAGTGGGATTTCCGGATTAAAGAGGTTTTTACAAAATAACGTAAAACACTTTTTTCAAAAATTGTATGTATAGGTACTATGGTATATTTGTATGAACTAACATTGTACGGATAAATTGAACGAACATGATACAGTATGAACATGATATGTACATACATAATTACTACATATGCAAGTGAATGAACATAATCAGTGTCCAAAAAAGTCAGAGATTTTTGTTTGCTCGGCCGTTCCAATTTTTAATTCAAATGCGCGGTCTCTTAAACGTCTGAGGAGCATAATTTCCATGTGCTTCAAAATTTTGCTCTTCAGCCCACTGTAATGAAGTGTTGAGTGCCTCCCTAGCCTCAGAATGAGAAATTTTGATGGAGTTTACAGAATCAATAAAATTGGGAAGCAAATTTTCCCACGACTTGTTGATCAACATTGTAGACACAGATGCCCAGTTAGCAAGACTGAACACGACATCTTTTAAATTTACATTTGTCTGTGTTTTTTTCCAAGTTTTCATTGTGAAGAGGATTATTGAGAATCGTCGTAAGAAGCAACTTGCGATATCCCAGATTCATATTTTGAACAACATTCTGTTTCATGGGTTGGATCAGCGCAGGATTCGGGTTTGCATCAATCTCCATGGACCGTCCGGATTACCAAGGCTTCCGGATTACCGGGGTTCTACTGTATTATTTTCTAAATGCATGTCATCATGAGTGATATTTTCTGGAAATCATTTATTAAAAAATTTTCTCTTTATTTATTAAGAATAGGAATTTCTAAAATCCTAATACGGGAATTATTTGAAAAAATTCTACTCTCTCTAAACGCTTCAGACTAACGATTTCATAGTTGAGAAACCACAAGTAAAGTACTATAAGCTGGCAGATTTATCACTTTGAATGACAATGAATAAATAGAGTCACACGGTTCCTGCCCAAATTCCTCTCTCTTATCTGAATTTCAGGGTCGACGGGGGACATCGAAAGAGTACTTCCTTTTGTTATCGGCAACAATAAGGCCAGGAGAAGGAAATACCTTCCAGGCCGGTTTTCAAGAGACTTGGGTAGAGTTAAGAGTAGCCGTTTCAAATTCCTTCAGATGTTGCATTGATGACGCTCGAAGGGTTGAAAATATTTTTTTTTATTTTCAAGTCATAGTCGGAATTAGCCTTTTGCAATGTGAAGAATTAAAGGGGAAAGATTGCTCAATATTTTACCTATCGACTTACGTGCATTTAACAAATATATCAATAAATACAATTGTAAGAATATGTTTTCTTTTTGGAATTTCATATAATTTTAGATTTTCTTTGTTTATTCTCTTTGCTGAGTAATGGAAATCCCATTAAATATTCAGTGTTTTGTTGTCAACAGATTTTCATGAACATAAAAGCATTAATAAAGCCATGAAGGAAACTTATATCGATCTTGAAGGCAACTTACCATCAACCAACAGTATTGAAATACTTGCTTAATTTATACTGTGTATTGTGTCAATTCCTATTTAATAATAATAATTATGTTTTGTATATATAAAGTCAAAACAATAATTTTAAAACATAGCAAAAAACCAA
This sequence comes from Araneus ventricosus, assembly GCA_013235015.1. Lineage (NCBI taxonomy): Eukaryota > Metazoa > Arthropoda > Arachnida > Araneae > Araneidae > Araneus > Araneus ventricosus. The sequence goes on from BGPR01016188.1 coordinate 23,849, forward strand.
GTTTGGAAATATTGCAAAGCCCTTAATTTTAACATAATCTGAATAAAGTAAAGCTATCTAATATATGAATACTTAAAAAAGAACATGGACGTATCTAAAAATAAATTAACAATTAAAAATAATTAAACAAAATTTATTTCTATAAAAATGTAACATTATAAACAAAATTAAAGAATAAATTAAAAAGTGGCTCCGTCTATATTTAGAAAGAAATATAAAATAAAAAGCTAAAATTAAAAGATAGGAAAAAAGCTCAGAATTATATAAAGTAATATGAAAATATAAATAAGAAGTAACTAAAACATTTCCTAAAACAACCTATTTAATTATTTTATATTCTGTTAACTGTCATAAAGCGTTTCGGTCGCCGTATGCATTATTGTGCGCCTGTACATTTATTTCTTGCAAACTAGATACCAGAAATAAATAGCTTGGACATGTCTCTATCACTACAAAGATATTCTACGATATTTTTACTTTGTTCTTCGATATTTTAAATGCTATATGATATCGTGAAGATATCGTTGCCATAATGTAGAGCATCTTGTGCTATTTGGGGTATTGCATTATGACAACAAGCTCAAAACAGCAATCTCAAACATAATATAATTGATGACAAATGTTTCTCTAGTTTAAATCTTTATTTAAAAGCTTTTTATTAATTCTGAAATGTAATATCTAGATGCAGACTGTCAGCATCCATGTCACAAATGCTGTGCACTCCAATGAACTAGAATGACGTAGCCCTAATTTTAATTTCAGTGGAAGGCAAAGATGTGAAGCTTCCTCCAAATGTGTGCCATGCTATTCCATCCTGAGACTTCGAATTATCCATGCCATATCTGTTGAGGGCATTTAAATTTGTACTTGGATACACATTATACCACCAACCGCCTTCATGCTGCTGAAATGGTCTGGTACTTCCTGGTTGGTCCTTCGTATAAAATTCTTTTTCGTTGTGCGGTCTCAGAGCATCACCTAACAAAGAAGCAAACATAAATAAGTACAGATTGTGATGAAATTTGAAATTCTAATATGAAAAGACTAACAATATTACGTTAATAATAACGAATAAATAGGGAAAATACTACTTGGGCATTAGCTTTAATCATTGAATATAACTTTTTCAGATTTCAGTTTCAGTAATTTTGGCTAGTAATGTACATTTATTGCTTGTTTTAGGGTACCTACTATTATTTAAAAATATAAAGCTGCTTCAATCAAATGCTTTCGCACGATACTGGTTGAATAACATATGGTGCATAAAATAATGACTAATAAATAATTAAATTCTTCAGATGTTTGTGGCAATCGTAAATGAACAAATTTCAATAACCTGTGCTTAGAGAAAAAATAAAATTCATCGTATATCCCCTAAATAAAGTGTTATCTCTCTTAGCTGAACATTTCGCATATGGCGTGATAGCACTCCACACCGTCCAATTTTCAGCCCATCCGTTTAGGTGGATCATCAACGGAGGCTTCATTAACAAACCATTTACTCCATTAACAAGAGGCAAACTACACTACAAGTTATTCCGATCCCCTAGGGCTACTGCGCCTACTCTCCCACAATCTTTTAAAACGGCTCCCGGCCCCGCTTTCTTAAGACTCACTTTCCCTCCCTTCTTTTTGTGGTTTTCGCTTTTGCGAGAGAGCCTCGCTCCCCTCCCCAAGGTCGCACTTCATTTTCATGACCCATCACTCCAAACGGATAAAGACCGAAGATGAAATTTGAAACTTTTCGACCACACCACGGCAGTTCTCATCGGATTTGCACACTGACGAAGGATTTTGGAATTGCATGGAGCGATCTCACCATGAATGTCCAGCTTTAGGATTTCTCCACAAATGTGTATCCATTGAAGTGCAAGAAATTCCATGATTATACGCCACTCTGAGATAGTGATCCGGCACAGCAATCCTTGTTACATTACCTCTAGGTAATTTCATTTTATTTATTTATTTGTTTTGTGCGTTCAGGTATGTACTTTATCTTCTTCGAACTATGGATAGAGGATGTGATAATGACATAAAAAAATAACCCCAGATTTTGATTGTTATTGACGTTTTAGACAGCCCAAAGTCGGTCAAAACATTTTGGTAATCGTGTGTGGAGTTGAGTGCGCAGGTGAGCAAGCTGAGCAGAAACGCCGAATGTTGGATCAGTTTTTGTTAGGTAATCAACCACTTAACTGAATAGTCTTCTTTGCTATCTAATAAGATGACCCCCTCCTGTTTTGGAAAGGGGCTGTCGTTTTCATTCATCTAAGAAGGCATAGCATACTTAAGATGTTTATGGATCCTACATATTTTTTGTGTCAAATTATAAAGCTAATTAATGATTCAATTTTAGTTTATAAGACTAAAATTTCGATAATTCGATGCACGAGTATTCCTGGGCTGTTAAGTTAAGCGGTTAAATATCTTGAGAATTACAGCTAAGCACCGTTTATACATTTCTCATTTATACGTCGTTTCATCACAGCCCCGATGCATTCGTAATCATTGTAATGATAAATCACTTCGTTTATGCGACGCAAAGCTTCGATTATACGTTGTTTTCCCCTCTATATAAGATGTGAAAATTTCTTCTTTCTAGTACGTGAACTGTGATAAAGATATCATGACCTCTAAATTATTTACAATTGACGAATTAATAGAAAATAAATTGGCTGGTGCTAAATTAATCGATAATGAAGAAGTCATTCCGCCTTTCTTTAAAGCCGGGACGGACAACATTTAAAAAAGTTTGAACTTATTTCTTTTGTCAAAAGAATAATGTAAAAGCATACAATGAATTTAATTCGATTCTTAATGATGCACTTAATACTCGCAGACAATCAGCACGTCAGACGACGATTAAAGATTTTATTAATTAAACACCTACCTGCATGCGCATAAATCGTATAAGATATGTATAAACGCAAAACAAACATCGTTTGAATTCCCCCCCCCCTTATCCGGTCTATCTGCAAAACACAGTGCCATGTTTCGCATGTTCGATCCAACAACTTAAAGTAATAAAATTGCTGTTATGCATTTTTTTCATATTTTGATACTTTTCATGGCAATTCAACTGGACTAAATTGACCTAGAAATGGACCCCAGAATGGCATGTGCAAATTTCATTATTGTTCACCGCTTAGGAGGAATTCTTGTGATAGGTAGACACATGCATTTTCTGCTTTATAGTAAAGATTATTATGAACTGTAAGAATAACTCGTTCAAAATAGGATTAATAAAAAGAAATATATAGTTTTAATTTATATAAATAGATACAATTAGAAATATATTAATCATTATAAAGTCCTGTATTACAGAATCGACATCCTAATGTGTGAAAATACAAGAAAGTCTAGTGAAGATATTTTTTAAGTGAAGCATAGAAAAATAAATAGTTTGTTACTTACCAGCGTTGCCACTGTAATCTCCAAGATGTAGTTTGTATTTGTGTTCTTCACTGTCGATCCAGAAATAATCGTACAAAGCAAACGCAAATGTGCCATTTTCATGATGTAATTCAAATCGAACAGAATAGGATGCTTGATTAGTTATAGCACAGATATTATCGTTTCCTGAAATAAAGGAGGGATTTTTCAACATCTAATTTGGAATTCCCATACAATATTATTTATTTTGATCCGCAAGTTTTCAACCATGACGAGAAATTCAATTGAGTGCAGTTTCCAAACATCCACACCACTTCAAGGGCGAAAGAGGACAACTAACACGATTGATTTTCGGTGCAATCTGTTTCTGAACCTGTGTTTCCCTGAAGCTAAGGAATAAGTAAATATATGCAGGGTGATTCAAAAGTACACAGACAAATTTTAAGAGTCATCATTAAGTCAGATATACAGAAACGAGTCATTTTTACAATATAATATGGGGTGCAAACGCAAAGGGTGACCACTACGGGGGAAGCAGCGGCCGCTTAATTGAATTAAGTGATGGAAACGGCTACACCAGACAAAATGTACAACATATGCGTAATGGAATACAAATTTGAAATAGCACAATGACACAGTTTCATGAATAACAACCTTACAATTCTTATAGATCATGATAGACAAGGCAGTCTCAACAACAAACCCTAGCACTTGAAGTAAGAGCTTAAAGGATTTGCAGCGCGAAGCTGATGTCCTTTACCGCCACGAGAGAATTCTTGTAGAGGGTTGTCTCAAGTAGACGAGTCGAAGAAAGGAGGCAAACGGGTATACAATCAACCGCAACATTTGGCACACTGAGCGCATATCGTTAGGCGAGGAATTTGTTTTCTAAAGAAGCACAAAGCAAAATGAGACTTCCGCCGGTTCTATCTGCGCCAAATGAAATAAGGCTTGTTCCTTCACCCCTAAAATGCACTGGAATATCCCGTTTCCATAACGACAGCCATCGGCATGTCCTGTGTCTGAGGTTTTTCTCTCAGCGGTAAGACAGTATACATGCTTCGAGTGTTGTTATTCATGCATGTTTAGCTGCATGAATTCATGCATTTGTATTCCATTGCACCTATGTTGTACACTTAGTTTGGTGTATCCCTTTCTTTTACTTAATTCCCTGGCAAAAAGACCTTGCAGCGGTCGTCCTTTGCGTTTGCGATCCCATTTTCTATTATAAAAATGATTTGTTTCTGTGTGCCTGACCCTTTAACTTTGTGTAAAGAATGTGTGTAGAAGAATTTGTGTAGAGAAAAACTTTAAATGAATGCAGTTTCACTTCTTTTGTTCTTATCTTCCTAATGAATTGGAGAACTCCTTTTCAGGAATTGTACTCGCGCATACAATGTTCTAACAAAGGTCTCTAAAATAAGTGCTATCTCAAACCTTGAGAACTCTCTATCTTTTACTAAAGAACCTAGCAAAACATCAATATCCGATCTCGAGGTTATATAGTGATTAGAAGATTGTCTTTAAATCTGTTTTCATTTATGAAAAGTTCAAATCCACGAACCTTGAACACATGTATCAGCAGTCCTACTGTTTTTGAATTTGAGTCCATTTTTACAATTGAATTTTTTACCCAAACTGGGTTGATGGTGATGATAAGTTAATAGTAATCTATTTTTTGCTTAATGTTTCCTGTTAGGAAATTTGTCTTAGTTTTTTCAGTCGGTCTTCTAAGATACGCTACAAACTACCCACGATAAGATTTTACAAAACAATACAAGACCAATAACTTAGACTATATTATCTGCCGTTTTCCGTTTTATACTTATAGAATAGAATTATCTAATTATTTGCTCAACTTTATGGTAAAGAGTAATTTTCATTTGCATTAATTATCCTTATTTTTCTTATGAGATTTTTTTTATAATAATAAGCATAGCCGTGAGGAAAACCCCGCCCAGTCACGTGGATATCTAGTACAATTGACTGACCTCACCATAACGGATAACAACATAGGTGCTGAGAAACTTGTATAATAGACACCATTATGATCGTTTCCTGCACGGAGCCCCACTGGGAGGTACCTCCCGTTATCGTTTATGGGCCAGCCACAAATCATTATTGCACCGCCAGAGGAACCGAGAACCTGCTTACTAATACAACAACTTATCCTCACACAAAATGGCACCTAGGCGCAATTATCATAGACATAAGAGAAATCGGTGGCTTTTCAATCAATATCTTGTATGTTCCAAAATTTGACTCTGAAAAATTTGTAAGTTTATCACTTTTCTTTCATCAACAATGCTTTTTATTTGTATATATAAATTATTATTATTATTATTTCCTTTTTACTTAACCCTATGAGCCTTATCCCGCCTCAAACCGCCTCGTTCGACAGAGGCCGGACTCAGGCGGTTTCGGGCGCCTTGTGTGGTTCCTTTCTTTGTTGACAATTGATCGCCTAAACTTGGGTATCGTTCTCCTGGAATTTCTGTAAAGAAAGGAAGGATTTCATTCTGTTTTCGTGAACGAAAATTTACTTCCGTTTTTGAGGTGCAGGAATTCTTCCTCTAGTCAGGTTCAGAGAGTTAATTTACTTCTCATGCAAGTTCGTTACTCTATTTATTTTAATAGAATAAAGGATTTTTGAAAAGTGATAAACTTTTTATCAACAAGCCTTATTTTTCGTGCGTACAGATAAATGGAGGTATTTCTTTATTTTGCACTGCAAGCTAGTGATATATTCTCCTGGCATTTCATTTCAGTTAAGAAATCAGGGATGACTTTAGCTTTTAGGTGTTATTTCTTTTTACAGATGAGAAACATGAACAGTAATTAAACATATAGAATTTGCTTAAATTGGCTAAGAATTCTTACCAAGCCAGAATTCTTTCTGCAAATCACCAAATCCTTTTTTATAACTTTCCCAGCTTTTGGCAAAGAGATTTTGAGCGTTTCCATAATCGCCTCTTCTTTGTATAACCTGGAAATAATAAAGAATCTTGCCGTAATACTGTCAACTTCAGTTGTCACTTACTGCACTTGACTTTCCCATAATTCTATCAACAATAAGCGTTTCAAATATAAATTTCTTTTGCTTTTCGAGCTGTATGGATTAAAAATGAATCTAAAACCTTCTGGGACTTCTAAATTAAATAGACATTAAACTGGACAGCTTTCCTTTATGTATATCTCACCGTTAAAGTATATAATTCAGTTATTCTATAGAATAACTGATCAAGTCAGTTAAAGTTTAAAATACATCATTTATTTCATATTATACCTAGTTATTCTATGAAATAACTTGGTATTCTATAGAAAAACTAATGATAGACCGTTAAAGTGTAAAATAAACAATCTGACATTAAAGAAGTCCGTTTTTTATAAATTACACACTGATTACAAGTCAGCCATAACCGGTGCAAAATTAAAACCACTATAATGCTGTCACAAAACAGTAATGTCGCTTTCTTGCCATATTAGTCTTATAGTTGGGAAGAGAGATTTACATGAATACGTATTGGAGGGAAGCCGATGACACTCGACCTTGGCGACCGTTTAGGCAACTTGGCGACAAAAGGAAGGTTCCAGAATATACAGGAATTGTCTCGGCATCTCTATTAGGAGCGAAGTTATCAACAAATTCCATTATAAATGCAAATTCTTTACATTCAATGAGCCAGCGAAGCTACTTGGTTCCGGCTCCCGCTGCTAGCTAAGCCGTAGGATGTTTTTTAACGTTAAAAAATTTCCCCGGTACCCACTTTAAATTCCGCAGACATCGCGAGCAAAATTTTTCCTGCTTCATTTGAGTAATTAAAGAACACAGATTCCTCATATTCAATGATATGATATAGCGAAGCTACTATTTCCAGGTTCCGCTACTAGCGAAGCCGTAGGATGTTTTTTAAAAATAAAAAAAAATTTCGGTGCCCACTTCAGATGCTGAAAATACAAATAACCAATTTGATTAACAAACGGGCTAAATCATGTCGGCTATTTTACACTTTAATGATGTATGGACCGTTATTCTATAGAATAACTAGTTAAAGTGTAAAATAAAAGTTTATTTTACACTTTAACTGACTTGATCAGTTATTCTATAGAATAACGGATTTAATACTTTAACGGTAACATATATAATGAAACAATTTTTTAACAAACATTTTTGCAACAATTTTAAACTCGTATGCTACTAGATTTTCGCTCAATTTCTTCGAATTAGTTCCTGTATAAGAATTCTGATATTAAATTTTGAAAAATTTATCTCATGTTTTCACGCATAGATTCGATGTGACATATTCAACTGTGATGCTATTTGTGAAAAAACATAACGGCGACTCATCTTTTGCAGCTACAGACCTACAACGCCACCTATGGTTAATTTCAAAACTTGTCTAACGTTCCCTGTCATTTGTTTACTTTCCTACTGAGGTTCGATGATCAATGAAAGTGAAAACATAAAGAGACAGGTTCTGCAAAGTAAACAACACAAGCAAGAGTCAAAAGTCGTTTAATGCGCATGACAAAGTGAAGCATTATGGAATGCATAGTGACGTTTACAATCCTCGAAATTTGATCTGAAAGAGTTGGAGCTCGACAAACTTCTTTTCCTTTTTGCTTCCTCTCCCTTCTGGTTGCAACTAAGCCGCAGTCGGCAAAGGTAGATGGCGCTGCAAGCGCTGTTGTCTGCTGCACATGTGTGTATGAATATACACGGTACCCACTCAAGTCCCTTACCACCCTTTTAACTACTCAATGGCTGCAGCTATCTTCATAAGAGTGGTGTCTAGGCATGATAAAGTAATTATGAGCTACTAGACGAAACCACTTACAGCGCCACCTAGTGGTAAACGGTGGAGTTAACGTTATTATCTCTAAACCGGCACGAGATAGAGGAAAAGTGAATTACAAAGTTGTAGAGCATCATCGATTTAGTACAAAAAGACACCTTATCGCCATGAATGCTAAAAACAGAACGATTAAAATGTACATTTGTTTGTTTGCGACTTCCAAAACTGTGACGTCACGAAACTTGAACGAAAGGAGAGAAGATTAGCTTAAGGACGAAAAACGAGACCCCAATGTGGCATAGTGGTATCGCTTGTAATTTATAATCAATCTTGTGATAACTAGTTGGGTTATTTTCTTTCTAAGAATGTTTTGCCACGTGCCAGTGTAGGAAATCGCGAACAAACAAATACGTGTTTTAAACGTTCTGTTCTAAGCATTTGCGTCCACAAGGTGTCTTTTTGTAAAATCGATGATGCTCTACAGCTTTGTTATTCGCCTTTTTCCTCTATCTCTTACCGTTTTAGAGATAATAACGCTAATCCCACCGTCTTGTACCAGGTGGCGCTGTAAGTCGTTTCATCCAGTAGCGCATAGTCACTTTACATACCTAGACACCACTCTTATGAAGATAGCTGCAGCCGTTCGGTAGTTAAAAGGGTGGTAAGGGACTTTAGTGGGCACCCTGTATTGCTATATAATGTGCCATGTTAATGTTCTGTGAACTCTGTTCGCCAAGTTGTCTCGTTGACAGCGGTCGCTATAGCAAATGGTTATGTTAGGGAAGATCCATTTCGAATAGGAGGAATCCAACGGAAGTCGGTGTTTTATGTTATTCTTGAGTCAGTTTGCGGCGGTAGTTGATCACTTGTCTTCTCGTTTAGCCGCAGTTGTGCTTTCCTTCCCATTTGGAGCTAAGTGTGTCAACTTGATTGAACGTCCATCTAATCGAAATGGATTCCTCTTACTATAACCTGTTTCTATAGCGACCGCCGTCAACTAGACAACTTGACGAGCAAAGTTCTCGTGGCGGAGAGACAGTACTCCGTGTTGCTCGGAGTACTTCTCGTCATCAGTCTGAAAATAAGTATGTTCTTAAACCTGCTCAGTTAAAGAGCTGTCTGAATTTGTTTCTGATTAAATGTTTAAGCCAAGCAGTGGCGACTCGTCAGCTCAGAAACAAGCAGTGCTGCAAAAGTTGTATAGACCTAAGTTGTAGTTAATTCGGTGCTGATTATTTTGATTTATAATGATGTTATACTAAAAATTGATAGTTTTTGAGTCATAAGCAAAGTTAGGAGGGGGATTTCATGTTTTCTGGCTATAATTAAAATTCCAACAAACATTATAAATGATGGCAAACCTCAGATTCGTAATAAGCACCCCAAGAAACAAAAGAAGCATAAAATTACAACTCCTGCAGAATTGGATTTAAAAAAGTTATTTAACGACTGATCTACTGAGAAAAAGCGAAAAAAAGCCAAATGAGGAAATCGCGCCAAACGAGAGCTGGGAAAAATGCAGCTCAAATGAATGCAATTTCAAGCGGAGAAAGGGCTCTTCTCCCTCTTCGCTTTGCTTATAGCATTAATCTCGGATCCTCAGGAAGGGCAAAACTTGCTGCAGCTCTGGTTTGTCTTTCTTTCAATTCTTGATTGATTTTCCGTTTTCCTTTTACATTTTTTATGCTTTTTGCCATTTTCGTTGATCACTGAATTCTTCAAGTGGAAAAGTAAGCCAATAAGAATAAAAACGAAAATACAATCTTTTCAAATAATTTCAGGGGGGACTGCAGCTCTTATGGACGAGCCGCCACTGAAGCTAAGACAATATTTAGAAATTATAACACCCCTTATTTCTCTTTTCTCTTCCTTCTAATTTCAGCCTCCTTTTTGCATAATTAAAAATATTACATTTTCCCGTTTACATTGTCTTGGAAAAAAGCAATTCCGGTTTAATGTGCGTCATTTATTTAATTCTTTTTAAATTAATTTTGGATTGGGTGGGGAACACTCAAACTTGCGTCCTTTGAATAGTAATGTCATCACTTTCGTGAAGATAATTTTATTTTATGAAACTAGATTGAACAGATATTCTTCATCATTTAATATAATTCAAATTAGGCATTTTGAAAATAGTAAATAATTTTTAAATGCATAAATTTAATTATTAGTATGACTAGTTAATATCAGGCATGGAAATCAAGAATTTTGGAAAAGAAAAAGAAATGGCTCATTTTTAAGGTGTACATTTCAATCCTCGAGAAAAAGTATTTGAAGCACTATTCGTTTCGAAATCGAAACGAGATTAATTTGTCCTACTTTGTAATAATACTACGTTCAAAAAATTCCTGAACTTTATAAGTATTTTCTAAATTTAAAAGAAATATTTAAATTTCCGCCAGAACATGTATAGAGTATCATGTGGCCGCTTAGTCAGGACAATTTTCATTCAATGCAAATATGAGAAGTCACGGAAAAAAGAAAAAAAAAGAAAAAACGAACCATCCAGTCTACTAAACGATTTCATATCTAAAAATTTCATAAGGGGTCGTCTACATATTTATAATTGTACTAACTCAAAAATTTCCAATGGCCCATTTTTGTTGATATATATACATTCCTCATCACAAAATACCCCGCGATATCAATTTTGGTTGATTGACCTTTAAATCATCGGAAGATAATCCACATTTTCTGTTCACTATATAAAAGGGCCGTCTCCATATCTAGATAGTGAAGCTCGCTGCTTGAGTTTAAATGTAGGTGCTAGAATTTTAACTTATTTGGCTCTTTAAACGTCATCTTAAAAGTTACATTGTATTTTTTACAATAGATAAATACCAGATGCATTACAAAATTCTGTAAAGATGAAATTTTCTCCAAAAATTATGATTTTTATCCATATCTATACTTATAAAAGGCAATGTTTGTATGTGTGTATGTGTGTGTCTGCGATGCCCAGTCGAATCTATCGCACTTACAGCTATGAAATTTGGCCCACAGGTAGTCGTCATGGTGACTCAATGCACCTCGAAGCCGAAATTTTAAAATTTAATCTA
>BGPR01016189.1:0-10246 GCA_013235015.1 Araneus ventricosus
TGATTATTTGCCATTATTCTTCAGCTAGAACAAATATTTAACACAAATGTCCATTTTTCTGCTAGTTATCGTTTGGCGTGGAATTCTGCTCATAACTCGTCTGCGCATTAAGTGAAACATGTTTACTTTCTTTCGGGCTCCCAGAGTTTCCACGAGCCATTTTCTCGTAGCGTCAGCAAAAAAACCGTTCTAGCATCTCATCAATCATTTACATAAGCGCTCCACCAACCCAAAACCACTTTTCAGGCGCGATTGCTTTCCCGATGACTGATTCTAACCAGGAGTGATAAAAAATTAAGGTAAACAATACATACTTGAGAGAGACATGGGCCTGAAAAGCGTTCTACATCTGTTGTTTTCGATTTTTGGCTCAGTGACATCACTCAGCATCCCAGGATGCCTTGCGTCTCACCCGCTTGGAAGATGCGGATGAAATGCTGCAGGCGAGAGAGGTGGTTTATTTTTGAACCACTTGTGTCCGCCCTCTAGGGCTACATTTATGACCACTCGATCGACGTGATTCGAACAATTCGATATTTTCAAGGGTTAAAATGGGGTGAAAAATAAAAACATGATAACATAGATTGAATAACAGTCGGTGAATTTTCGTAATTGTTATTTACTCATGCGCGAAACAGTTTCTGGAAGATTTATGGAATATGTTTTGCTGAAATATTAAATTTAAATTCCATTAATGAAAAATTATAACTCTTGATATTTCTTTTATTGCCATATTTTTTTCTGCAAACTTTTTGCTAATAAATGATGACTTCAATCAATTCCGAAGGTTTTAAAGAAATCTGAATTTGAATAGAGTTGAATTGGAAGGAAATTTGAATTATTTTATACATATATATATATAATCCTCATTCGAAAGGAAATTTTAATAACACATTGATTTAGAAGCAGTGAATTATCTTATTTATTATTTATATCTATGCGAACAGTTTATAGAAGACTTAAGGAATATGTTTTGCTGGAACATTAAATTTAAATTATATAAATAAAAAAATTATTACTTTTGGTACTTCTTTTACTCGCATTTTTTAAAGATATGTTTACGGAAAAATACTGACTTCAATGAATTCCGAATATTTAAGATTTCAAAGCAATTTGAATATCCCGTTATTTGCATATTTAATCCTTGTCCGACGAGCAACGCTGAAATCGCGCCTCAAATAATTATATTCAATTTCGAGCAAGCTATCTTATTATGGATTAAAGGAATTATTATTAATTAATTTTGCAAGCATTATATTATTACAGGTTTGAATTAGATTACATTATTATAGCGTTGCATCCAAATAATAATTATATTCCCTATTAAATTATTGAAGCTGTTTGAAAACTTTGCATATAATAAATAGCAATTCAAAATAGTCCGACGTTGGAAGGTTTATAAACAGTGATTAAAAAATATTATATTTGTTTTCTAAAACCGACTTAGTACGTTTGTGCGCAAATAATACAAACTTGCCTATTATAAAATTTAGGGTTGAAACCATAATTAAAATTTAAGATAAATACTATAAATAAGTGAGCGCCTATTTGATTGAATTTAAGCATTATCAAAGTTTGTCCTTTGATTTCTATGGCTTTTAAACTTCAGTCGCATAGCTTCCGTTGAATTAGTTACAAATAATTCAAGGCCTTAAAAGCCTTAACAAAGAATTTCTATAGTTAAAGATACGAAATTAAAATATAGGAGGGAGATGCCTAACTTGGGCAGGCGCTTAGATGGTACCAGTAACATAATTTCAATTCTATTAAATATTTGAGCTGCAAAATAGGTACATTTTGTTATAGCGATTTAAATGCGGAGTATGAAATCGTTTTTAAAAGAAAGTGTGAAGTGGTTACAGTTAGAGAACAAGTGTTTAGATTTAGGTATCATAAATTAAATATTTTAACAAAAAATGAATAGCCCATACGTTATTTTTAAAGTAAGTGACAAAAAATGTTATTATAACCTCAGAGAGAAAACTTGTTTAGCTACAATTTGCTATAATAATTTTATTATAATAGTTTAAAGATAAGGTCATGGGAGTTTCTTGTTAAAAAGAACCAAAAACAGTTGCCTAAATTGGACCGCAGAAATGAATGGGTCTATAATCATGAACTAGAGGAATGGCCCATAAAGCAGTTATAATCACTAATAGTCCTCATAAATTGGAACTGGAACAAGCCAAAGAAGAAAAAACAATAAAACGACATTAAACTCATCAAATGTTGGTTCAAAAAGAACAAAAATTAAGGCTACGTTGTTTTGTATCATATGCGATGAAGCAGATGAAGAAGAAGAAATGATGTAGTGCATAAAATGTCATACTTGAGTTCATACATTGTGCGCTGAGAATTTGAGAATCAAAAATGTTTTTACTTTAGCTTTGCTTACAGAAATTGAGGGTCCAATTTGAGAAATCAGTTTCCTAAACCAGTGATGCGCAAACTATTTTCATGTCCGACTCCCTCACTTCGTGTAAAATTGTGTCGCGACCCCTCTGGAACTCGGATAACCATGGCCGCGACGATCTCAACCACAATTTTTGAAGAAAAGTCTTATATTTTTTATTGTCAAAAATTTCTTTAACTTCAGAGACACAAAAAAAATGTCTCTTCTTTTCATGACCCACGGTTTGCGCACCACTGTCCTAAACTACAGAGATGTATAAAATTGCAGTGATTTGTATTTCCCACGCCAGATGGCGCTGTTTTTGTCACTGTTGTAGTTTTTTCCTTGTTACTTTTACATATGTAAATAAACAGTTTCTCTTCTGTCTTATCAGGGTGCTGTAGTGTAGTTTTTCTCTCTTCATAGTAATGTAGCATAACTTCCCGTGAACCAGGGGTCGGACCATTCAGATTTGTTGTTTTCAGTCTTTTATTTGACATCGTTTTGAAGATAAATAAACTCCAAAAAAATTCTATTACTTGCTTTTTATTAAAATTACTTCTCTCTCACTGTAAATTGAAAAAATAATTGTCCGTATGGTTCAAATACGGCAACCTTCCCTACATTGTATATTTATTCCTCATACGTGCACAAGAAAAGCAAATTTTTCGCATCTCTACATCCATCATTTAGAAAACTGTGGAAATGGAATTCTATTCTAATAAAAACCTCCCCGAGGTACATAAGGCAATTTCAGACTTTCGGAAGTCTGCCACTAGTAAATTTGTGAGATCAAATGGTGGAGAGCAACGACAATAATCTCTGAATTACAGAGTGCCGCCTCAAGAAATTAATCTTTGCACCTCCATATCGGAATTTGAAATTTAATTAGAAACTACTGAAAAGAGAAAAATATTTTGATCTGTTGAAGTTAAGCGAAGTGTGGTCTACAATTCAAATAAAATTCAATTTATTGCAACGTTTAAAAAAATTAAGTTTTAAAATTTCACTGAAATAATTTAAGCATATACTGTAATTATTGTTACTCGATATCTTTTATTCCAGTCGCTTAGAAGCTAATGCGGTTAAGTCCTGAAAACAAAAATTGAGATTTAACGCACTAATTAATATTTTTTAATACGTTAATTTTCAAAATTTTTGGTTTATTGATTTGATTAGAAGAGGATATAAGGTCCTGTTCCGAAGGGTAGGCTCTGTAACAAAACGAGATATCTGCAGGAAGTGAATTTTTTATATATCAGAAAATATAAAGAAATGGATTTAGCCGCATTGGCATCTGAGCGTCTCATTTTAGACTGTTCAGTATGAATTCCTTTTAACGTAGGACTACGTTCCTCCCATTGGGGCCTCAGGAAGGAATTTGATTCACACGCCAAATCGCCACAAAAAACGTTGTATGGGAGATCCTCTATCAGTGGTGCGCAAACTATTTTCATTTCCGATCCCCTCACTTTGTATAATTTCTTTCACGATCCCCAGAGGGGTCGCGACCGCGCATTTTGAAGAAAAGTCTTATATCTTTTATTGTCAAATAAATTTCTTTGAATTTAGCGACCCATAAAAATTTTCTCGCGACCCATGGTTTGCGCACCACTGCTCTATATCTCGGTAACTACATATGTTAAAAACATAATTACAGTCTTATTTTAGAGATAAATGGTAACAACAGAAGTTACAAAAAAAATTGAAAATCGGAATTGTAGTTCAGCGACTACTGAGTCGCAAAGTTGGGCAAAAATACGCATGAATTGGTGATACGATCCTCTATATCTAAGTAACTACATATGTTAAAAACATAACTAATGACTTATTTTAGAGATAAAGGGTAACAACAGAGGTTACAAGAAAAATTTGAAAATAGAAAAAGAGTCGCGCGAGTAAAGTAGTCTTAACGTCTTTAACATCAGTGGCTGTTTGAAAAAGACAGCCTCCCGTCATTTTTTAATTTTATTTTGGTAGTGCTTTCGGATAAAAATTAATTTTGCCCATCGTACTGACTCAACGTATAAAGTCTAAGAGTAATATTTTTGAAAAATTTAATTGGCCAGACTTGTATCGATTCCGTTGGAGGCTCTTCGAGGGTTTTTTGCAAATAGAAATTGCTTAAATATTTGATTGATCACTGTTTGTTGAGAATCCTGGGGTATTTGCTTGAAATAATTTACTAGGGTTGGAAGTTTAATAGTTGCAATTATATAACTGCAGTCGATACAAAACTGGTATTAGGTTGAGACGCTTTTAGTCCATCTGTCTAACCAACAACGTTGTGTGCAACTTGTTTCCAGCAATCTGAAAGTCGTAGAATATCTGAAGCAATATTAGCTCTGTTGATGGTTTGGATGGAGTGATCTACGACCTTAGGAATCTCTGGAACAGTTCGGTAGCAACCCGTCGCTTATATTTTTGCTCTCTGAGGCTGGCATTTCTTCTACCTGGATTTAAGCCCATGGGAATATGATTTTATTCCAAAGAAGAAGGAATCGCTTCACGGCATTGCTACCGAACTACTCCAGAGATTCTTTAAACTTTAGATTCTTCATCCGAACCATCAAGAGAATTGTTACAGCTTCAGCTGTTTTACGACTTCCACACCGTTGATAACAGGTTGTACAGAACGCTTGAGAGTACATCGAAGGACTATCAACGTTTCCAGCCAGTACAAATGTTGTATCGGCTGTAATTATAGGGTTGCCACTATTAAATTTCCAATCCTCGTAATTAAAACTGGTTTAATATGTTCAGAAACAGGTTTGATTTTGTGGTCATTATGCAAAACTTTTTTGTCTTATGTGCCAAAAATCATCCTGGCATTCTCATTAATAGTTTGAGATGGCAAAACTTTTACAGAAAACAGAGAAATGAATTTCTTTTTTAGAAAATATATGTGTCGGGTAGCTGCAAAAGTGGCCAACTCCAAATAAGTAATGTTTTGAGAAAAGTGGCTTTTCTGTCACTTATATTCTAAACGAAATTCAAAAAATAAACTGTATGGCATTCGAAGCGTTTAGGCAAAGTATTAGTAAGCAATTTATGATTTTGAGATATTAAGAGGGTCAAATGGACTTATAATCTTTCAAAAAACGTATTTTTGAAAAGTGGATAAGGCCACTTTTGCAGCTACACGACACATATCTATAATCCTATCATATTTTTAAATTTTGCAGGATAATTTTTACGGTTGAGGATTTTTGTTTTTCTTTCATAGCTCTATTATATTTTTTTTTTCACAAAAAATGCTCATGCATATACATCATTTTTTGAAAATTCAGATCTTCAGCAAATTCCCGCAGCAACAAAACTCGGAAAAAAATAACTATTTAAAAAAATAACTTTTACATTAATACAGAGAATCGCTTTCAAAAACATGTTTTATTTGTTTTATAAGGAAGTCTTATTATAGTTAGAGAAGTCACATTCAGGAGAGTGAAGCTTTTACATCCAACTGCTCGTCAGAAGAGAGAAGTCGGCTTGTCCCTCTACTGCTTCGGCATGTGCTGCGTCCGGATGAAGCGAGCGTCCTGGATCACAATGTAGAGGTGCCCTTCATCTGGAAGAGATGTCTGAGTGAGTGATGCGTCTCTCTTATATGCAATTTCTTTCAAAGTTTATGCAGTACTATTCAAAACAATTGCACCGTTTACATATGTCTGTAACTTCCTTGCAAACAACGATAGGAGGTAAAATTTGACCTACAGAAGATACTCATTCTCTATGAGTGCCTTCAGTTCGTCCACTATTTCTCGCAAAGGAGGCATTAAGACAGAATCTACGAAACGCCCCAATTAAATGAACACACGAGAAGTAATTTCAGAAGATTTAGATAGCCACATGCAGAACATGAATGCGGCTATGGAACGCCAAATTGTTTCCCATCGTCTGGCTTGAAATGAACTTCCGCACGGATCTTGCCCGTGTGAGCAATGGAAATAACATAGGGCAATTTTTAAGTATGCAGGCAAAACTTTGAGCTTCCTTCTATATTGTGCTTAAAATTTGTTCTTCTTATCTCTATTTACAAGGAAGTTATACCCAATTGTAATAGGTGCAAATGTTTAGAATAACCCTATGTAATGACTCATTTTAAAACGACAACTTCTTCTTCTGAAAAATATATTTGACTTTAAGATACAATTCTGAGGTCTAGTTACGAAATTTCAAAACAATTCCCTTTAGCATGCAGATTTATTTGTATAGAACCTGGTTCAATAAATTTGTTAATAATTCCACGGTCATGGAATTCCAGTACCAAACCCCACCAAACTTACGGCTGAAATGCACTCAATTACTTTTCATGGCCCCAGATTGGGATACGCGACTGGATCCAAAAGAATAAACTCCCGAAACATTGGCGGGAAGAAGAAAGAAACCAGCGGCAGTAGTCTTCTATCGACTTTCTCGCATACTTCCACAATATGCCGATTATTGGGTAAGAACAATCGAGTATGCAGAACTGAAAGCAGTACCTCTTCTTTTTTACGGACTGAATCCGAAATTAGGTGCAGATCTACAATTTTAGTGTAAAGCTCATATTCAAATATTCACCCATCTTGGTAGCTTCACATTCGAGTTATTGCCTTCACATCATATGCACGATTAGACAAGTCTGTCGACAGTCAACAAACACTATGGTGGATTTGGTCCAAATTTCGGCGCAGACCTGCAATTCTGATGGCAAAAATCACATGCCAAATTCCATCCATCTAGTCTGTCGCGTTTATGAGTTATCGTGTTCAGATGCTCGTGGACGGATAGCCAGGCAGTCTTCCCGCTGGCTGATTTCATACAATATTTGAGACAGATCTGTAGTTTTGATGTAAAGACCATATATTGAAATTCTACTAGCTCTCCCTCTTTCCGATTTTGATATATCTTGTTTACATAATATACACAGACAGAAAGGCTTAATACCAAAAACGGCTTTTTTTACTCGGGGAATTTCTCGGGGAAACCACATTTATCAGACTCTCGAGGTTGAGTTTTTTTTTTTTTTTTATCATTAAAATATTTACTTTTTATACATTTTGTACCTATACGAGAAAAAAAAGAACAACACTGTAACGACAGCTTCATAGTCAGAGTGTTCTGGAGTTCAGTTGCTCGTATGCACGAAGCGTGTAAGCTCAATCGTAAAAGGTAACTGATCACGTAAGTAATTTTCCCCTTTTCCTCCATTGTTCCTGTGAAACTTTTCGTCCTTTCGTCATCCTAACAATCGTGGTTCGTTTTCGAAATCTTTTTAGGAAACCAAGAGAAGAAGGAATTACACGGCTTTTTCATGAGCGGTATTTGCATTACCGAATGGGGCGTAGATGGCCCAACAAGTGGTAGAATTTATTCACGCTTATTCTGGAATTTTGTTATCGCTTGGTTTATCAGTGAGGCACGGTTTCTGTTAAAGCATTCACAAGAAAAAGAAAGAAAAATAGCGATCTCCTCGGTTTTCAAAAAATAACGGACGCCAGCAAATTATATGCCCGCACTTCCGCTGCTAGAGGTAGTACTAATTAGCGACTCATATTACAGTAGAGGTCTTAAAACACCGCTGCAACTACTGCGGACAATTTTTGAGATATAAATACAAACTTTTATTCTTAGCAGTGAACCATAACTTTTTATTTCATTCAACATCTTCCACACGGTTTAATTTTTAAACCTTTTAAGAAATCAGACTGATATCGATTACAATAATGCACAATATCGATATAAACAAAAAAAAAGAAAAATGCAAAAGATTGAAGTAAAATTGTTCCACCTTTAACAGTTCCATCTGTCAGGATATGCAAGCAAACGATAATCAAGTGTTTGGGATTCTGAAAACCCAGATGAGATTGCTGAATAAACATTCTGTTAACAATGTTCGGAACAGCGCCACCTACGCTGGCGTAGAACAAGAGTGTTAAACTGGCGACGAAAATCTTTGTGACTCCGTAAACATAACAGTATGTAGCGAAATTTTTAATGAAATGTAGTAGATTAATTTTTAAAATTTCTAATTTTACAAAATTATAACACTCAAAAATTAGGATACGGAATTATTTCCAGGTTTGCAAGTGCAGTAAAACTTCGATTAACTGTCACTAGTTTAATCGTCAGTTTCTGTTATCCGCCATTCGAAAGCAATGTAGGTTTATAACATTACAATACATGTCTGTGCATTACTACTCTTATATTGAAGTTTATATTGACCGTTTTGTAAAATTAAATACAATGTGTATGCATTATTCACTTTTGAAGGATTTTATTTTCATTTTCGTCCCAATCCGGCAGTGAAATCACGTTACTGTATATACATATGTATTAAGAGATCTCTGTTATCCGTCTATTCGGTAATCCGTCACAGCACTCACCGGACGGTTACGATTAATCGAAGTTATTCACTGTAATTATAGGTGCGAGCAGTTATTTTCACTTATGAAAGGCAATAACTCTCCTTTCAGGTCCCGAATTACCGACATTCACCTTTTATATCAGTTTTGAAATTAATCACTGAGGACAAGATATCCCCCGAACAGGGTCGGAATCAGCCTTTGAACCTCTCCTTGCAGAAGTAAAAAATTGTGCCCCTTATGGAAATACAATGTGAGGAGCATTCTAAAAAAAGTTATATGGTCTTTTTTACATTTTTAGCGAACGTCCAAAAATCAACAGTGTAACTCAGTAATTGACACAAATACTTATAATAACTTTTCACTTAAAATACTTCATTTAAAATTAGTTAACATTAATTTTTTCACGAACTTTTAGTTCAGAGAATTCTCTCTCTAATTCAGAAACATCTAAACTGTTACTCAGTTCATACTAAATTCCTAACGTAGCGAAGTCTGACAATCTTGTTTGAGTTGTTGTTATTCGCAAATAGTTCTTGATTATTTTTAGTTTGGAAAAACTACGTTATCCGGATGCATATTGGATGAGTTAGTCAAATTCTTAGACTAATGCTCAAATTTGGGGCAAAATTCATTTTGGTTATCAATTCCAAGACTTCCAAAGTGGTAAATATTTTTTTCCAATAGAGAACACACCACTGATATTTCATCACAAAGTTGCAGGCTGTTTATATCCGATGATTCTCCACCTGTTAAAATGGTTTCCAAATCTTTGCAGTTGGCCAAAATTACTGAAGAACTAACAACTTTTAGTTCATATACATGATATAAAAAAGACAGAAGTGACTGTTGTGATGTTGCAGCTGAGAAAATCTTTGTTCTAAAGAATTTATTGCAGTGTTGAACCAGGTGGTAAAATAATTCAGTTTTATATATATATATATATATATGCGCATCGATTGTGATCTCATCCTGATTTTCATAATTAAATTGCCATTTTCGCCGACGAACTCGATTCAGCGGTCTCACACACACACACACAGATATTGCCATTTATAGAGATAGATTATTGGAGTAGTGCCCTAAAAGTTTTGTGGTCATGAATACATAAAATTAGATTCTTTTATTGTTTTTTAGATTCTTTTTAGAAACCTTTCTAATTAATTAAGAAACTCCGTCGCGATTTTTTTTTCCTCATTCTGTTTCGGCAATTTTGAGCCCCTCAGTTTTTTTGCTGCGTGTTCGTCCGGCCCTGCCCCGAAGCAGAAAGTTGGATAGAAATAGATAGCAAAAAGATGGCAGAGAAGAGATGCCAAGTGTCAGAAACATTAATTTTACCGTTATCCTTGTTTTTCATATCCTGTGTTTTAGAAATAAGCCCACGTTTCTATAAAAATTGATGTTTTTGTTCTAATGAGGCCGACATAAATTTAAACCTTGCTTATTTGGCACGTGCTAGCATTTGAGTGTGACACCCTTGGCACTGACTGTGGAATTATTAGCCAAT
>BGPR01016189.1:15246-35092 GCA_013235015.1 Araneus ventricosus
ATTTGAGTGTGACACCCTTGGCACTGACTGTGGAATTATTAGCCAATAAACTGGGCTCATTCTGTGTGCACGCTCTGTCTATTATCTCTAATTCAGTCTGCAATGTTATTCGCCTACGAAAACGATTAACCCTTTTAGTGCCGACCGAAAGTATCGTGCATATGCGAAATGCCGGACCAATTTGACGATTTTGCTAAGGTTTGGGGAAATGCTCATAAAAAATAAGATGAAAATGATGTTTGCAAAATTCAAAAAGGAGCGCATTACGAAATAAAGAGAGAATAAATTAATGCCAATTGTGTTTCAATATTTGTTGAAAATCATAAGAATAACATAAATACAAAACATTATGAAAAACAGAAAAAAAATCGAATATTATTAATATTAACTTATAATATTAAGCAAATATTACTAATAAATCAAATATATTAATAAAACCATTTATAAGGTTTTATAAATTTATTTTGAGATAGAGTTCTCTCGCGATGAGAATAGTAAGGCGCCATCGCATACGCAACGATATATCGTCGTTGGCACTTTTCGCAAGTGTTGTGAGCGAGGATACTTTTTGCAAGTGTTGGGAACGAGGATACTTTTCGCAAGTGTTGGGAACGACGATATAACGTCGTTCGGCACTAAAAGGGTTAAGATAAAAACATTGAAGTTTTTTTATTTATCCGTAAAAAAGTATATAGTTTATATAAATGCAAAAAAAAAGCTTCTAACATTCCATTTTTCCTGCAAATTTTGTTTCCGTATGATATTTTGCTTTTTTCAATAATTGTGACATTGCTTCAAGTACAGATATACTAAAGATTAAAAAAATAGACTTGAAATATACTTAAAACAAGAAGAAAGAAAATAGAGATGAAAAAATGGTAGTACTTCCACGTAAGGGAGCCATTTGTAACTGTGGTCAAAAATGATTGTGGCTATGCGCTCTGTAACCAAGTAGTTTGGAATGTCATTTCTGAGAATAAACAGAATTAACTTGTTCACTGACGATTTATTCGGGTTGTTAACTCTTTGATGTTTTCCGGCGATAACTCTCGAGCATATTAGTGGAGAAAAAGGACTTTTGTAGAATCTTAAAATAAAAAAAAGTTCTCGTACTATTTCCTTTCGATTTCCGCACAATATTTTTTAAATTTTTTGTTTCATTGTAATCACGATAACACAATAATTAAGAATATATGTCATTGGATTGGGTAATTCATAAGAGTTCTTCAAATTCATTTTAAATTTTCGAATTCGTTTGGTATTTATCTTTTTTAGAAAATTTAAAAATTCTTCTGGTCGCTTAAAGAAGAAATTGCTTCAATCAAAGGTTTTTTTTTTTTTTTTTTTTTGAGGCGTGAAAACCAATGAAGGACAGAACGTTGAGTAGCTTCCGAGGTCTTCACACATCGATAAAATTTCAAGGCAGATCTGCAATTCTTTAATTGCAGATTAAAAACTTTAGGGTATTTTTTTAACTAATGTGAGTAAGACTTTTTAGGGGGCACTTCCTTTCGAAAAAAATTTCTTTATGAATTTATATGGACTTTCTTTTTTAAATTAACATTTGTATGTTGGTTTAGTTATATTTTGAAATTTTCTTTCAGTTGGGGTCCCCCCGCATGAATTGGTGCGTATTCGATATCATTATATTTCACATTGTATGAATATATGTCTATTTAATGTATTACAAATATTACTATTTTTGTGTATTGTATTTTTAATGGAAGGTAGGGGGTTCAAATGTGGTCCACTTAAGCCATTATTTTAATCAGAGGGCTAATTCATGTACAATTTATCTGAAAATTGTTCCAATCTATTATCTGGAGTGTTATCCAAAACCATACCGTATTACAACTCTAACACATAAGTTTAACACGCACAACAAAACTTTTTTTTTTGCGATCGCAGAATTTTTCCTACTTAAAAAAGTGTTCCTAATATCGCCTATGTCTAAAATGGATTGAAATCAAGTGTAACTTATGTTATGACCATAAGTTCTTTATTAAGCATGAAAATTAAGGCACAACAAAACTGAAAGTGATACAAGACAGATTTTTCTGAACTTTTAGGAATATAGTTAAAGAATTCTTTTAACAATTTTCCCCTAAATAAAACATTAAAATAAAAAAGAAGTTAGGAGCACTGTCAGGTGATAGGATGTCAACCATGCATTTTTAAAGATAATTTTTTTTAATATAGTACCCCTCAAAGGGAAAGAGCGATAATGGAGATACCCAAGTGGCTGATATTAGGAACAACATAACCCTAAAACATGGCGACATTCCCCTTCGGAATCGGAATGTAATGAAACAAACTGCACGAAAATGTAGCCAATTATAGTCACTATCACTTCCTCAAATGTTATAATATTACGACTTGAACTTTACTTATTATACTCAAAGTAATGAAACACGATTATGAATTCACCTAACACGAAAATCAGCAAAAATTCCCAGGAGAAAGAAAAATGAACAAAGTTCAAACGGCTTCCTCAAACAGCTACTGAAGGGGGAGGTTTGGAGTTCCGGTAGTAGCCACTATATACCACTTAAAATCAAGAAGCCAAGGTGGGCGATATTAGGAACGTAGGCGATATTTGGGGATGTGGGCCTATATTTGTTTTCATTTTTTTAATGTTTTTAGAATGGTATTCTTTTCTGTGTACTCTTACCCGCAGACCTTTAAACCGTTTCATACCCTATGGGTGAGTGGGTCGACGTGGGTGAAAAATAAATAAATAAGCACATCGATTAAATTCAAAAAGCAAATGGTGGCAAAAATGCTCAGTTTTGTCTACTTGACATTCCATTTTAATGATCAGAAAATTCACATTCATTCAATCTAAATACACTATCTCACAGAGCAGTAAATTGTCATTCAAATAATATAAAATATTTTGACAATGCGTCAAAAAACGCTCTGTCACGTTTATGTCAGCGTGTATTTTTGAATTGAAAAAAAAAACGCTCATGAATTATTACTTAACCCAAAATATTTTTCTTGGAAGAGAAAACAATAACGAAAAAAAATATATGTATAATATTTTCATTCAACGTGAAAGGGAACGTGCATCTTAGAAAAATCTTCGCAAATATACATTGGAACCTCGAGAATCCGAAATTTTGGATAATCCGAACATTTTTTTAAAATGTTCCAAAAAAATTTTATTAAAAAATAAAGGAAAATAACAATTAGGTATCAAGAACAAAGCTATTTACTCCTAACTTAAAAGAAACATTTGAATTGGTATTGAAGAATGAATGCAGCACCTTAATTAGCAGAAATAAAATAGGTTATCTTCTTTTTGACGTAAGAAACTAAACCTGCTCGACGATGCGAATCGCAGCTAGCTCCTTCCATACTCTTTCATAAAGTATCTATAGTCAATACTCTACTACATTTGGTACATCAAGAGTATATTACCGAATTCTCCGGAAATCCGAACAGACGTCAGCCCCAATTAGTTCAGATTCCTGAAATTCTACTGTAGCTTGATTCTGTTAGTTTCGTAAAACAGTGAAATAAAATAAAATAAAATAATTACGAAAGAATATCCTGAATGTAAAAGCCAAAATCTCCACAGAAATCTTTTTTTTTTTTTTGCGATGGGGACAATTCGCTGAGGCATAATAAATGAGACAAAATGTTTACTTCAAACTTAATTTTGACTACCTTTTTCTGAAAGCTGACCGTATAGATATCATTTGACATTGTAGAGCAACACTTTTAGAGTAGGATTTTTTTCATCCTGCTATTTCGGATAGAAAAAAAGTTGACGATCCTGTTTTCGTTTTTTTTAAGTTGACATTTTCGTAAAATAACACTAGTATCGTTCTAAAATTTTTTGCAGAAATCCCCTCCTTTACAACACTTTCTTTAGTGGAATTGCAACGATTCGCTCAAACTGAAAATAAATTAAGAAATAGTTTTCAAAATTTATATATATTTTTTTTAATTTACTCCTGATCTAATTACGGTATCTTAAACTTCGACGAGCCATTTTATACGTTTTTTAATTACCTATAACTTTCTTACTGAAACTTTTCCTCCGAGATTAGTAGCCGTTTATTTGAACACGAAAAACCGGTGTTTCAACTTTCCGTTTCTCTACTCCCCTTATCTCCTATTCGACATCCGGGTGCGTGATATAGTGGCATATTTTGGATGGCTAACCCAAAAACTTAACCTTAGATAACTAAACTTAAATCAGTCTTACTCTGTAACTAATCATTCGATTCATAGACTATGAATTAAAAACAAGTATTTATGTATATAAACCGCTAACGTACGTGGCACAGAAAAGAGGATAATTTCTCTTTTGCCAATGGCAACGATCGGTTTGTTTACGAAACAAAACGATGGCCATGTTAGGCATAACATCATAAGTATAGCCTGCTACTATATTCGATCAGGTGTAAAACAACTTTTTCTCGAAAAAAATGAGTTGAATGACGACGTAGAGTTCACAATATTTCTTACAATATAATGAAACTTTGGATGAAATTATTCTAAAGAGATCCGTCAGAAATGAAACAGATGGGATTAGGCGATCCATGGAACGTTCAAATCAACGTCAAAATAGTTTAAGTGAGCGAAGAGGAGATCATGTTAAATTCACAAATTGAGGCCAACATCATGGAGCTTTTTAATCTCAACATTGTATATTGGGTACTTTTCCGTTATTCATACACCACTTGGCAACTTTTTTTGTTTCGACAAATTTTTTTGGAGCTCTGAATCGCCACCTTGGCTCAACTTCTTTCTTAATGATCTTTGACGCGCGCTGTATTTTTGGCGAGATGAAGCGTCAGGAGCCAAAACGCGCCAATTTGGCAGCAAATGCATGATGTGCATATAACGGGGCACAGATGCTCTGCGCGTATCAGCTAGTTTTTGTATAAATAAGTAGGAGATCTACAAGTCGGGGCTGCTCACCGAACAGCCTTTGATAGCATCAAAATTTGTTCACTGCCCAGTAGCTAAGCGACTCTTCGGAAGGTGAGAATTTAAATTTCCTCGCAGTCAGTGGCTCGTATTGTCTCAGTCAGCCCAGACTTGGAGTATGACCAACTGTATGATGATGCCTTTCCCCCCCCCCTCATCCACAGGGACGGATTTACACATTTCTACGCCCAAGGCCGAAGCATATTCTGCGCACCCCTCTGATAAAAGTTAATATATAATTTTCAATTTAATATATAATCGTTTATTTTTGAAACATATAATTAAGCACTTAATACAATCTTTTATAATCTTCGAACCACATTAAATTTTTAACTCAAAATTGCACTACTTGTGAAATAACGGAACATTAACATCTACAAAAATACTCCATCGAATTTCTTCGAATCGTCTGAAAGTGGAGAAGAAGAGACTACTAGAACTCCTTCGTTCGCCTTCCGTGAATAAGCTTGAAGGGTCATTGAAGTGAAGCGATCCTATTAGATCCATTTCAATGCAAAGAAGTGCAAGAGCAAGAGACTATAAGGTCCATAGAATACAAAAAATGTATAGCTCAATATACCTAGTTAAAGTAACGAATGTAAATTTCAGAAACATAATTTTATGTGGCGTTTTCAAAATAATGCTGAGAAATTTATAAATATTTAATTCTTCTTTCTTCTGTATATGCGTCCCCCTGACGGCTGCGCCCTAGGCCATGGCCTAGGTTGGCCCTATGAGAAATTTGACCCTGCCCACCCAAAGCTATCATTCGCTCTCTTGTTTTGTTTTTCTTCCTTTCACTCATTCGCTTTTATTTGGTTATAGTTTCGTTTTCAGGTTGCCCCGACTGAAACTCGTCTACTTTAATTAAAACACTTTCTTTTGTTAGAAGTAACTCATCGAAAAAAGATTCGCCGGTAATTTTCCAAAATACAATTAAGATAATTACAATTAAAAATTATTGGCTATTTAGTAATAAAGCTATTTTTAAAAAATTGTATTTTAACCCCATAACAGTTTTGCCGCAGCTCCACCCCTGCATCGGATTATATCACTTTGAAACTTATAAGCAAAAATTAAGTCATTCACAGACGTTACAACTCGATGTAAAAATGTCCGGCAATCCATTAACCTCTCAAGTGTTCTATGGATATGTAGTTGAATCAATACGACAGCTCATCCACAAAACAGAGGGGGATCATCTAATTAATCTTACGAAAAAACACTACACCGTTAAGGGCTTAATAGCATTCTCTTGAGAAATATTTCTGCAACAACGCTCGTTTCTGAGCTGACGAGCCGCCACTATTAGTTTAGTTATATTAACGTCCCGTTTTTGAGGCAACACGGGGGCTATTTTGGGACGGACCTCGTAATTGTGAACCGCGGTCAGATGACGAGGACGACACCTGAGCTGGCGCACTCTCTCCAAACTTCCACACCGCACCAACGGGAGGACATTTGACCACTACGTATGATTTAGCGTGCAATAGGCCCCACACACGGCGGAGCTTCGGTGGAATCGAGTCGCGAACCTGGAGTCCTCCGGTCCCAAGGCCGAAACCTTACTACTAGGCCACCGCAGCCTCCGCCACTATTATTAGGTTACTACCGTTATTAGATCTCGGATAATCTACGAGAGGGGCAAGAGTGGCGTTAGAGTCCGCCTGAAGGGGGGACAGGGTCACTCCGACGGGGGGAACGACCTCTTGTACAAGGGGAGAGCGTAATGAAGACCTTCTCAAAGTTTCGCCATATCTTTATTTATCAACTAGTTGAATAGCCCGTTGCGAGAACGGGGTACAAAAATTTGCCCCGACAGGGGGTCCTGGCCCCCTCGGACAACCCACTTTCGCCAACCCTGGAGTGGAAACCGAAACTTAACGTTTTAGCGGCACAGAAGTTGTATCAGCCCGTGCGAAGAAGAAATATCTATTGTTACAGAATCTTTGAGAAGATGCGCAGTTAATTGATGTTGAGAGAGACCTGACATCCAGTGGCGTAGCGAGGGTAAGTGGAGCCCGGGTCATAATATGATTTTTTCGCCCCGTCACCACCAATAATTTAGTTTGTGTAAACGGCGCCAGGGGCACTATAATTTTCTCCCCCTCATCATATTTGACTTTAATAAATGACATAAACGCATTAATGTTTTGTCACCATGATCAGTGGCGTAGCGAGAAGAAGTGGCGCCCGGAATATAATAAGAATTATTTTTATCCCAGACGTCATCAGTGGCTTAACAAGCGTAAATGGAGCCAGGGGTGTGGTATTATTTTTACACCTCCTCCTCATCATATTTTGCTTTAAAACTGGCATAAAAAGTAACATTTTGACTCCATGGCGCCCCCTAAAACTGGCGCCCGGGGCATCTATACCCCCCCCCTTGAACCCTCGGTCTCTACGCCACTGCTGACATCGAACTACATTGATCACGGCTTATTTGCCCAACAAGGCGAGAGGCTGAAAAAGAGCGCTTCTCACTCACCCACGCCGATCATCATCTCGTTCTTGCTCGTCCTGACCCTGAAGAAGAGCAGGTCGTTGTCCGGGTCCAGGTCCCTCACGGTCTTCCTCGCCAGGTCGTTCAGGGGCACCAGGGCGTTCGTCATTTCGGTCGTCGTCGCGTTGTCCATCGACGTCCGGACACCTGTGGGAAGGAAATAAAATAATATTGTTTACACTTTTTTTATTATCCTATTTCATGTTCATTATTTTAGTTTGATTTTCCTTTTATTTGTATTACGAATCCGTCAACTCTTGGAATACCATTTTTTCCTGCCCATTATTGCTAAGCCAAGAACAAAAATTCCTTCATATCATGATTTTTATAGCCATGACCAAAATACCGTTCTCTTCTTTTTGGTGATTCTGTGCACGACCAGAAAATACCACATAGCATTCCTTATTTTCTCCCTCGGTCTCTGTCTTTAGTAATAAGCTATAAATGTAACCTGCAATGACCTTACACACTGCTTACGATCATTTAAAAATTTGTACAAATTAAACGAAACATCGAATAGTAATTAAACATACGTCAGTGGAAATATATTAATTAATTTAAAACCCACACGGACCCAGCCTACCCAAGGGGGTGTAAGGCCTGGGGCAGGCCGGTGGGGAAGAAAAACAATCTACAGCACAGAAGAATATGTTCAACGCTAATAAACCAAGAATAAAATTACACCGATAAAGCACTGAACATAATAAACATCGAAAATACAAGATAAAATACAATATCAAAACACAACAATAAATAGCATAAGATGTGATTAAAATTCTCATAAAATTAAATACAAGTATAAAAAAATAATGTCTTCAAAGTATCAAATAATAAAATTAAGGCAGAGTTAAAATGAATCTAAAATCTATACAGAATTTGTTGAAATTTTTAAAAACAATTACAAGATGAAATATAACTACATGTGCACTCTCTCTAACACGCACGAATAAAAGGTTTGACAATTAATGGGTCACTCTGTTGAAGATTTGCTCACTCATCCTAAAAGCCTCATTTATCTTTTGAGTTGTCTGTTTATTTGAAGCTAGAACCTTAAAAATTGTATTTTGTTACTGTTTGCCGGTTTTGAAGATGAAATTTTTGTGTATAGACGCAATCAAAAACTTAGTGGTCTGCGTCGCCTATCTCATGGCAGATACTCAATGAAGACTCTAGAATTTTTAAACGATGTACATAACAAGGGAATAGTTCATGTCATAATAAAAAGTAAATTAAAAACTTGTTGGAAATGAGAAGATTTGGATCTACGCCTGATATGTGAGATCTGACTCGCCCCTCCCCGATTCCGATTCATATTTATTCCAGTATATTTCTCGATAATTTAAAATCTTTCTTTTGCATTTATATTTTACTAGCCGCCTTCGGCGACCAGCTGGTTCGTCCGTTTAGATTAGTTTTATTTTTGTATTTTATATTAATTATAGCATTACCCGTCGCAGTTTCAGCAGCGACAACTCAGGAAAGATGAACAAAAAAAATGAATATTTTATTTTATTTGACAGATAGTAAAATATTTAAAGACGTAAATTTTAAAATGCCAGCTATACAATTCTGTATGATGCATCGCAGCAACTTACAAACTGAGTTTCAAATAACTTTCACTCAATTCTTCTATCACTCATCGATCGGTAGAATGATTAACGCTGGATAGGGTCGCGAAAGCCGAACATGCTGGACGCCCGTGTGAACCAGTGGGTACAAAAAGTGCAACGGCAAAAAATTCGTAGACATCTAAAAGAGCCGGGAGTATAGGATTTAGACAATAAAATTTAAAAATTAGTTAGTTTTCCCGAACATTACTACTTTTTTGTAATTCCTAGTTTCAGACTGTAATTTATAGTTTCTAATATCAAATTTGATGAGTTATCACTTGAGGAAATTCAAGTTTGGCGGCAAGCCTAACCAAAATTTTAATAAAAAATTACCTGTAATGCAATATACAAAAACTTGAAAGCGTTTTCATGCCTCATAATTTTTAAATGGCAGGAAAGCATGAAATTAAATGCTTGAAGAAATAAATCATTTCAGTCTACTTCACATACAATAAAAAAACAAACCTGAAATCAAATATCTGTTGCCACGATTTATAAAGATATTACTTTGAAATAGTTGCGATAAAATATTTCAGAAATGCAATGAATACTAAAGTGAAAATTCTGCTTTGGAGTTAATTTCCCAAGAAAACAATTTATACTATCACAACCGTAACAATTGCAAAAACGCGTGAATAAAAGATTCGCTGAAATAATGAGATGGTTTGAATTTTATTTACAGCAATGAAAACATTGTTACAATTCATGTTTTAAATCATTTTGAAACATTAATTAAAATTAAACAAAATATCGCATGGAAATAACATCGGTGTCATCGAAAAGCTAATTTTTTTTATCTTTAAGTTGATGAAAGAAATTGTTTTTCTGCGATAATAGGATCCGAAGTTATTCCAGAAAAACGTTAAAATTTAAAGCAATTTTTAAATAATTTAAATTCTAATTAAAATTTCGAAAAATCTTTTCTTAGTGAGCACCTACTCCCCACGAAGCAACCGCCTGCCAAATTTCAAGTTTCTAGTCCCAGTGGTTTGGGAGATTTCGTGATGAGTGAGTCATGGTATTTACCTTCTATATATAAAGATAAAGAAGATATAAGAGTTTGGGGGGATATCAGTATCTTTGCCATTGGAAATATAATTGTTTGCTCTTTTAGATGGCACATAAATTATTTTCTGCGATAATTATTTCGGAAGCTATTGGCGAAAAACTGAGCGAAAACGCCGAAATTTGGCTTATTTTTTGTTAGTTAATTAAATATCTTAAGAAATAGTATCGAAAATAGCTCCGTTATAAGGCATAACGTTAACCCTTTATTTACCGAATTAACTTAACAGTAACTTTTCAATTTTATTTTGGCATCATTAGATAAGTTGCGGTACATAAAAACCCCAGGAAAGTGGGTAAAACTTTTAAATTAATTAAAATAGTTTCATTAATTTGATAATTAAAAATTTTTAATTCCTGCCTTCAGCTACCATCTACTGCTTGCTGTCGAAACTATATAATTCGTGTTCTTGTTTAATACTGTCAGGAAAAACAGTCAAATTACAAAGATATAAGAGTGATTAAAGTAGTACTTTTAAGTACCATCGGGAAATAAATTTTTAAACTGAAGATGACATTAATTGAAAATAGCACCGTTACAAAGAAATGGATACTAGAATGGCGCGTGAGAATAAGAAGTCTCTACTGTTCACCGTCTAGGAGACGTTCTTGAGACAAACAGGCAAATAGACACAAGTATTCTCTACTTCATACTATAGATGTTATTCTCGAAATCAGTTTTGACTACCTATCTTTTTGAATTTGTGGTTGTAAATTTATAAGCGAAATTTTCATTTTTCTCTCCTCAAAGCGTCAATTGCTCGGTAATTTGCAAGTAATTTTATGTAATTTTATGCCTTAATACCGTCTCTTCTCTCTTTAATAGCTTAGCAAGAAGAAAACTTTTTTTAAAAATATTAGTTTAGCAAAAATACCGATTGTGCTTATTCACCATTCATAAGTTACAAGAACAGATTCTTCCTTTACACTTTCGCCAAATTTTTTTTTCAACATTTTTGCTTCCCATTTGCTGACAATGCCATTTCCAAACACAGATTGCCTAAGACAATTCCCCTGAAAGCCATCCCAAATTAATGAGAAGCGATCTACGTTCAAGGAATGGGTTTTGACGCGGCATTGTGGTGGTAATAGGAAATTAATTGCAGGGGACATTCAGAGGTGTGGGATTACATGCAGGAATCAACCGAAGGACGGTGCAAACTCTGTGGTCGCGCAAGGCCTCAAAACCCTTAATTTAATTTGAGCAAACTCTGAAACCTGATCGTTTCATTATGCGCAAATTTAACCACGTTTTATTTCTGTTTTTGAGTTGAGTCTCACTTATTATGATTAGAATAGATATGATTAGATTAGGTGGTAACACAGGTTCCACCTTTGTCTAATAAATGCCATCAATGTAACACAAATGTAATTAAACAAAAATCACTGATAAAGGGAGAGAAATCTAGCAGAAAAAAAATATATTACTAATTTTATTGATCGAGCCAAGCGAGTTTCCTGTTTCAACGAGACCGTTCGGCATTTCGTCTGCAATCTATAAATCTGTTTGTTATGTGGTCACGACCAAACACGTTGTTTGATTTTCTTCGAATTTGGCGTGAATGTCCCTTACAGTCATTAAAAACGACGTATGTGTAAGGATTTGTAGTTTTTAAAACCATTTCAAGATGATGGCCATTTTAATGGTTTCAATGTTTGGCGAGCTTGGCACCATTAAAACATTTGAGTCATTTCGGTAATGGCGAGACATTTAATTGTAATTTTGAGAATAGTAATAAAAGAAGAGATGTAAGAAATAATTCGCATTCGGAAAAAAAATCACTAAACCTTTAAAGCAGCTTTTTTTGTGTGTGTGACGCTAGATCTGTTCACGGAACTACTTGTTTATATAAAAAAAAATATTAGATAGGTATAAACTAAATTAAACTAAATCCCTGGGATTAGTGGCAATGAACGCGAAAAATAGATAATTATCATGCATTCAGTTCGCATAAAAGTGTATCTTTCTTACGTAGAAGTTCAGGTTATTGCGCTTCAGTCATCGGGACAGTGATTCTCACTCTTTCTAATAGACAATGCAGCCTTCAAATCAGTCCACTTAATGGCTCATTCCCTTAGTAAATCAAATTACTAGCCTTGAAGTCCAGCTACTTGTGCGAGTGGTTATTTCTCCACCAATCTAATATGATCTCGTAACCTTTTAGTCGGTCCTTTTTATATCATCAGTTCTTCCTTTTACCCCATTAACCCGTTTTATCACCGATTGGCGCCCCTGATTGGCTAAATGTTAAATGGTCCGGTCCCGGCTAGTTGTGAAACATTCCGGTGAAATTCGAACGTTCTTGAAAGGGGCAGCGTAAAGGATTGTTTTGTAAAATTCATCAATAGGCAGCCTTTCCAGTATCCTGTGATTTCCAGAAAACTCTGCAATCTTCTTTTCAAAGAATTCTACAATAAATATAAACTTTTTTTCTCTCTTATCCAAATAAACGTGTTAAATTCAAAATATTTTACATTTCCCTGGTAGAAAATGCCCTATCAAGTTATTTCTCTCTCTCTCTCTTTTTTCTTATTCTTCTTTTTCGGTGGTTCATTTTTACATTCTCGAAGTAGTATCGTTGAAGATAGGGGGCCCAAATATCGCCGACTTATGCCATTATTTTAATAAGAGGATTAATACATGTGCAATTTGTTTAAAAATTGTTCCAATCTATTATCTGTACAGTTATCCAAAAGCAACTCTGAATTACAACTCTAACGCATAAGTTTAACACTCACCACCACCCCCCAAATTTTTTTTTTGAGATCCACGGAATTTATTTTGCTAAAAGCAATGTTCTAATATCGACCACTATATGTTCCTAATATCGCCTATGTCTAAAATGGATTAAAATGAAGTGTAACTTATGTTATTCATCATACTTTCTTTATTAAACATAAAAATTAAGGCACAGCGAAATTAAAGGTAATACGAGACCGCTTTTTTGTATTCTTAAGAATATAGTTAAAGTATTCTTTTAACACTTTTCCCCTAAATAAAACATCAAAATAAAAAAGAAATTAGGAGCATTGTTTGGTGATAGGACATTAACCATGTATTTTTAAAGATAATTTATTTTAATATAGTTTCCCTTAAAGGGCTAGGGCGATAATAGAAATACCCAAGCGGGCGATATTGGTAACAACCTAACCCTCAAACATGGCGGCATCCCCCTTCGGAATCGGATGGCAAGTCAAAAAATCGACGGGAGGCTGTCTCTGCTAAACGGCCACTGGGATAGAGGGGCATAGACTTACTTACCTTACTCAACTGTGACTTTCTGTGAATAAAGTAGCTCTATGTGACTATTAACTCTATAGTCTATAGTGACTATTAGTCTAGTGTCACTATGTGACTCTATCTATGTAAAATTCTTCGTGATTTTCACCGACTTTGCAACTCGACTGTGACTGAACCATATTTACAAATTCTAAAATTCTTTTTGAAATCTTCTATGCCCACCTTTCTCTGTTAAATGAAGCTAAAACCAACTCTCTATGTTATTTGGTTTCGGAGCTATAAGCGTTTAACTTTAGCGCGAAAAGCGTCATAATTTTTTCCTTTCCCGACACACCATTAGACCACTATGGAGGAACGTAAGTCTACGTCAAAAATAAACTACATCAATATGTACGTAATAATAGTCACTATCACTGCCCCAAATGGTATAACATTATGACTTGAACTTGACTGTTTATACTAAAAGTAATGAAACATGATTATTAATTCACCTAACACGAAAATCAGCAAACATTCCCATAGAAAATGGAAAAAACAACTCAGGTTCAAACGGCTTTCCTCAAACAACTGTAGTTCCCGTTGAGGCCACCATACACCACTTCAAATCAGGAAGAAATCGTGGTTGGCGATATTAGAAACATACGCGATATTTGGGTCCCTTACCTTACAAAGAAAAAATATAGTTATCTTTAAAATCTTCGACCTCCAGATTTTGATAAATCTCCATCTTTTAGACTTCCTCAGTACAAAAAACTCATTTATGAAGCTATGTCTATTTGTCTGTCCCAGTATACGTAAGCACGAAAACTCAAAAGCAGAACGAGCGGGATGGATAAAATTCGTTATATGGTATTTACGCCAAAACTGTACAGCTGCATCAGAATTTGGAAGAAATCCGACTACGGGAAATTGGTCATTGGTCTGCCTGTATGTGAACACTGACTGTGTCAAATTTGGCACATTATTTTATCTTCAGAGTAGTAGATCTCCATCAAATTTTGAACAAAATTCGTCAATGCATTGATTGTCTGTTTATTTATCTATTTTTGTGCATTTAAACTAAATGAAACTGGTATTTATAGTCTTGAAACAAAGATACCTTATCTGTATCAAATTTTGGGCCCAATCGATCAAAGGGAAGAGGCCCAAAACGCATACCCGATTTCCTTCATCATTGCAATGTTTGGCTAACGTTGGCGATGGATGAGAGAACGCTTGGCGCAATTCCTTCCTACCGCAGGATCGCTTTTGATAAACACGCCAGAGTTTGGCGTATTCGTCCTCGGGAGAGAAGTATGACTTTCGGCCTGTTCAAAGATTCTTTGGCCTGTTTGAGGTCGTTTTGTGAAACAACCTTGGCTTCTCAGTGCGATGCACTGCACTATCTTTGTTTATGTGTGTTGTCTACGTGAAAATAGATTTATATTTTTCAAAACTATGGTGTAATTATTTCAAGAGACAGAAACATCACAATTATACTATGAAAAAGTCGAGGGGAGGACATTCCTGTTGGTTTCCAAAGAAAACGTGAGTCTCATTCATCACATATGTCCTTAATGTATATGTTACCGTCAATGTATGAAAGCCGGTATTCTATAGAATACCTAGGCATTTTATAGAATGCCGAAAATTGGCCGCCAATGTATGAAACGATTAACATTTTACACATTTCCGAGTCGTTCTATAGAATGTCAAATAACAAATCAACAAAGTATGAAATGCATCGCCGATTCATCAAATTAAATTCAAAATAAAATCATTTCTTTTCTTGATACAAGAAGTAGGTTCATATCTCATGTTGCTTTCTTTATAAGAAAAGCATAATTTTTTTTGTACAACTTTCATTTTTCTTTATGTATTTTGAATACAAGTTTTTTATTGTGTCACTCTTTCATTATTTTTTCAAAACAACATTTGTATTTTTGAGGAATGGACGTCTTTTAAATAATTGCCTTATCATGAAATTTTTTCATAGTTTGCCTAAATAATATTTGCCATTCGATAGAATGCCTAGGTATTATATACAATGCCTAGGGAAAGTATATAATAATGCTCATATTTCATACTTTGCCTTAAAAATCCCTGCATTCTATAAAATGCCTA
This sequence comes from Araneus ventricosus, assembly GCA_013235015.1. Classification (NCBI taxonomy): domain Eukaryota; kingdom Metazoa; phylum Arthropoda; class Arachnida; order Araneae; family Araneidae; genus Araneus; species Araneus ventricosus. The sequence goes on from BGPR01016189.1 coordinate 30,713, forward strand.
GGTATTCTATTGAATGTCGGCGTTTCATAAATTGCCGGAAACATATATAATTTAGTTTTCAAGAGTGCTGCGAAATTTTATATAGAGGAGCATACAATGGAAATTTTTTAGATTTCATATATTTGATGCTATTATTTCATTAATATTTCATATCAGTTTTCCAATTAATAGACTACTAAACGCAAGACTTTCATTTGACACCTAATTATGTACAAATCACTGAGCAGTTGAATTTTTAATGGAAAAAATTAAAATTCCAATTCCAAATAACTAATCACAAAATCTGAAAAATACGATTTTCAAACACGATTTCGAGAAAAGATAATATCTATGAAGGAAAGGTCCAACTAAAGTCATAAACATAAATCAATTGATCTGCTCATTGAATTTATTTAATACTGCTTGAACATAAAACTCTTCTATATACAAGCAAACAGGATTCTAAACAATATGAATTCAAACCGTACAGACACTCGCCCTAAATTAAGAGACAAAGGCAAGGATTGGAAAACTAAGGCTTCGGCTGAACATGCATTTATGTGACCAATCATTTAATAATACAAATTTCAGTTAATGCAAATTTTAAAGCCAAATTGCTGATGTCAACGTCTAGTTAGTAATCTAATATTCATAAACTTACACAGTGACTAAAATCCATGAGAGTAACATTTTGTGTGATTTTTTCGTTACTGCCTGAAAAATATAATTAATATTTTTACCTCTTATGATGTTAATCTAAATTTTTATTGTTTTAAAAAATTATTGATGGCTGTAGAATACTTTTTAACTGTTATGAAACGCTAGATTGATTCTTTCGTTTCAAATGTGTTACAGAGCCCTGGACTAAGGAGATATATAAGTTTCTACAAAAATGCTAAAGTGACAAGATATATAAACTAATTATACAAAAAGAAAACAGCTTTCTTCATAAAAAAAATAGCTAACAACACCGTAGCAGTTTTCATATATAATCTTTTAAAAACCCTCTGACACTGCAAATAACTCATCTTAATATCTAACTAACATACCAGTCAATTCATCTAACTTTTCAGATTAGACAATTAATTTCAATGCTTTAATATATTAACTTTTTTGCATTTAAAATGTAGTACAGGAACAATTTGAAATTGCATTCTAAATTGACTTATTAAATTGACATTTCACTCACCATTTTCGTTAAAAACCATTACTCCCAAAACACTCTTTTTCCTTATCAATCGCTGGTAAATTTCCTCCGCTTCATTCTGGTGAATAAAAAAAAGATTGATTATTGTAACGGAAATTTGTTTTATAAGCAAGGTTTACTCATATTCATAAGAATAATTAATAAAACAATAATGAAAATAATACCGCGATGTGATCCATGACATGGAGTACTGCAAATCACCTCGACATCTTTCAAAATTAGAAAAACATTATTTTTAATTATTTCATAGTGTCACAAGACTTTCTTCAGACGGCTGCATAGAAGAGAGCTTTACGTTGCTAAGCGACCGTAGTATCAAAAGAATACGATTAAGGTTACAGTCAGAAATGACCGAAATCGATCGTATTAATAAATTAAACAAAAGACGAATGAGAAAATCTATTCTTTCGCCTACTACGCTTCTGAAATGAGACTGAGAATACAAGAAAAAGACAAATTAAATTAAATGTTATTTTGTTTACGGATTAGAACTTGACAGAATCGTTTGCTGGTTGTAACAGAATAAACATTAATGTATGAATCATTAAATGGAAAGAAATTCCTAGTATTCTGTTAACAGTAGATCTGGCGTACAAAAAAAACCTAAAGTCTGCTCTTTAACGCAGTCTTTAAAGGTTTAGGCTTTTTTTTGTATGTGAATTATTTACACAAGTCTCTGATTTTATCAGTATTCAAAAAATTACAATTAGATGTTTGTTTTCATCAGTGTGGACGAGTTTTCTGGTTCGTTTACTTACATAAAAACATGGACTTTATCTGCTTGTTTGTTGGACTTCCGCTTTGAAGATCCATTGACTTACCATCACACCAGAAATACGTAGTACATGCAGATAAACAAACTAGAAAACTCGTCCATTAACAAAATATTAATTAAATGTCTGCTTTTATCAGGATTATTAAAATTATAATCAAATGTCATTTGCTATTATAGGTATTTTTGACGGCATTGTGGATGGAGCTCCGTTTGGTTGGAATCGTTGAAAAAAGCTGAAAATTAAATGAAGAAAGCACCACTGAAACAGCCACCATCTTAAAAAGGAATCAAAAAAATAAAAATCCTGACAAATATGACATTTTTAATGACTTCAAGGAACATTCATGCCAAATTTGAAGAAAGTTGAAGAACGCTGTTGGTCGTGACGCCATAACTAACAAATTTATAGACAAACAGACGAAACTCCAACGGTGTAGTTAAAATAGGCTCTGGGACAAATAGAAACTTGCGGTAAACTGTGTCCTATATACAAAGGCCTGTGATGATGTAACCATGGATGATGTTGGGTCGTATATACTCCAGCATATTTACTTTCTAGTACATGAAGTAAACAAAGAGAAAATATTGTAATCATCAAAAAATTGACTTCGAGATTTTGATCAATCTCCACGTTTTAATTTTTCACAAGTCCAAAAAAAACCAATATTTTTAATTATATGTGTTTATCTGTGAACACGATAATTCAAAAAAGAAACAAGCTAGACAAATGAAATTTGGTGTATGGTTTTGTCACCCAAACCGTAGATTTCTAACAAATTTTGGACTCAATCGGTCAAACGGAAAAAGTCCTACATGCATACTCGATTAAATTCACTGAACAACGAAGTTGAACACAAAACGAGCCGTATTGTGTAGGCATAAGAGAAAGTCGTGGGGAAAATACTCCAGCTGGTTTTTCTTCATGGAAACACAAGCAGTTGTAGTTAATTTTTCTCGTGAATGTATTCAATAAAATCAATTCACTTGTAAGGATCAGTTTCAGTATTCATCCTCCTCTTTACATGCTTCTATTCTTCTGTTTTGAGCGAATTTTACAAACTTAATATCTCTTTCAGCTGCATCTTGTATAAAAGTGGTGCGAAAACTATTTTCATTCCCCCTCCCCCCTCACTTTGTGTAGAAGCTTTTCGCGACTCCTATGAGGTTCACAACCAAGTTTTTTGCAAAAAAGCCTTATATTTTTTTATTGTCAAATAAATTTCTTGCGACCCACGGTTTGCGCATCACTGTTGTATAAGTTAACGGGAAACATGCGAAAGAATGCACTTTAGATACATTCCAAAACTTATTATTCTCGGTGCCCTTGATGTATCCAGATTTTTTTTCTTTTCTCTTTTTTTTTTTTTTTTTTTTTTGCAAGGCGCCCAGTTTAAAAACTCCAGCGCGTAGGTACTTTTTGCAAAATAATCAGTAGTTTTGTATAGATTAGGTAAAAATACAGGGTGGTCATAAATTATTGGACACATTTCAAAAATTAATTAATAAACTAATAACAGGTTTCTTTTTTAAATGAGAGCGCATTTTAAAAAGTTTTTTTCAGATAGGTAACGCACCGTTACGGTGGTCTAGGTGGTCATAAATTATTGGACATCTACCATTTTTGAGAGTCATTATCTGCGAAACTATTAGTTAGAAGAAAAATAAAAGCATGTATTTGTAGCGAATTTTACGCTCTTTAAATTGTTACATCAATTGTAATTCGAAAACTGAATAGTTTTGGAGATATTCGAGAAAAACTGAAGAAGGAAACCAGAAAACGCGCATCGGCTTTTGCTGATCGGTAGCCATTGCGTATGGAAATCTCTCGCTGTAGAAAATTTAGAACACCGTAATGGTACGACACCTATCTGAAAAAAAAAACTTTTTATTTGCTCTCTCATTTAGGAAAAAAACGCGGTTGTAACAATATTATTTTTTTTTCATTAATTTTTGAAATGAGTCCGATAATTTATGAGCACCCTGTAAATAAAACACATTTTAGATTTCATAAAAATTTATTGAACAAACTTTTAGAAATATAATAATCAGTCGGATGGATGGATGAGCCTGTTGATGACTATAGATGTTCTGATATCGTGGAATAAAACTGAATTCAGGTACTCTTTATGACAGCAACAGCCGTGTGATATTTGTAACAAAATAGAAATACATAATTGTAAAATTATTAATTCCAAGAGTATTATTAAAATATTTTAAGGAAAGAAGTTAATTAAATAAAAAATCAGTTGGCCGTGAAAGAAATTAATTAAAAATATCGTTTGGCACCAATATATTTCTAAAGGTAATAAAAATAGAGTGGCAACGATATATTGGGTTTTAGCGAACGTCCCCTAGCAACGGAGAAGAAAAAAATGTTGGTTTTATTAGAAGAATTCGATGTCAATAGATGTAGTATGTG
>BGPR01016190.1:10238-35090 GCA_013235015.1 Araneus ventricosus
CTGTGCTTCGTTCGGTTGCATTGCTAAAACAGACAGTGAAGATTGTTAAAACTACTTCATATACAACAAATAAAAGTAGTATAGAGTAAAAAACCAAGTTTCTTCTTATGTTTTTTTGAAGTCCTAATGATTTGAACTTTACTGAATACCAGATTTTTTCCAAAAGCACTTGTGGAGAGGATGCACAAAACTTTGAAATTCTCTCTCTGTGAAACTAAGCCCAGCTACTGGATTACTTTTTATACAGTGTATTTCGTCGGTAAAATTCTTTCGGAGAAAGTTTAGATTATTTTTCTACTTATAGGAGTTCAGGAAATTATTATCGTAGAGGCATATCTCCATGTCTACTAACTTACACCGTGACTTTCTCTAAATTTTAAAGAGTAGGTATGTTTAAACTACAGAAAAAAAAATTCATGCATTTCTAAAAATGTTAAAATTATTTTATACATTTGCATTAAATCCTCAATTACTAAGTAAGCCAAAAATCATTTTTTCAGGTAAAAAAAATCAACAATGTACTTACAAAACTGATTTTCTCACGTTTTCCGCTAAAATATTTTTAGATGAATCTTCACAAGATTTTCGAGAATACTCTTATAATTATTCCAAACAGAGATAGCCACGAAAAAATACCACAAATTCTTCTAATACAAAACGCAATTGAGGAGAGAGATTAGAGAAATTGCCTATTAGATCCATTGACAAATTGCAATAATAAAATTTAATATCTCGAATTCATTTTTTATTTGGTTTTAAGCTCATTTAAAATAACTTGGACAATATGATTACTTATACTTAACCTAAAATTCTTTTCAGGTTTCAATTTTGTATTGAGATATATTACATAAGTACATATTAAAATATAGATAAAACATAAATATGGAAATCGATCATACAGTCCAAACATCTGGAACGAACTTTAAGTTCGTCAAGTCAATAGTCAAAATAAGTAATTAGATAATAACAATACCTTTCATTACAGCATTCTACAGGTAACATTCTGGTTTGAAGCAGAGTAGATAATAGTATAGTACAGTGCCTTTCGTGGTTGCATGAAATAATAATTTTCAAACAGCTTTACGCTCTTGGTTCATCGTTTAGAAAGTGATTTTAATCATTTGACTCTTGAATATATTTATATACATAAAAAGTATTTTTATTGAATCATTCAAGCTGATGGGTGCAGATATTGACATTTTTTGTGTGCAGATGGTGGTGTGGGTGGGCATTTAACTTTGGTGCATGGTTTCTTGCATTTGTTTGTTAGCAAAGCTTCAGCAATCTGTTTCATAGTGTTATGGTTCACTCATGACAAATTTTGCAATTTCTTTGGTTCATTTGTATTTATGTTGTGTCATTGATTTTGTGATGCGATAAGCAGGATTAAAAAATAAAGCTCTTTATTTCATAAATAATATTCAAGCAAAGAAACGTAGCACAAGTATTAACAGCACTCATTAAAATTCTGTAGAGACTACCAATAAATCTCAACACAGCGCTCAAATGTTTTCTTGTTAGCTCACCAACTTGCTTGCTGATCAGAGTTTCCTTCCTCTTCTTGCTTGAGATTGCCTTTATACTATTCAAGAGGACGTGAGCTTCATTACGTAGAGTAGCGTATCTCTAAGAAATTCATGAAACCAGTAGAAGTAGATTGAAGTTCGAGGTCCTTCCTAGAAATTCCATTTTGTCAGCAAAGTCATGAAAATAGTCGCCAATTTTATCGCCGACTCTCCAAGTTTTCCATGAATCAGCATCTCAGGAAACGACTTACATAAACTTTGTATGACATAGAAAAGAACATCTGAGCAATAATGAACCAACGCCCAATCTTCTCCAAGCCGTACGCCCAATCTCAGTGAAAACGGTTTTTCGTGAAGACAATTAAAGTTTCAATCTCTACTAATAATAAAAGACATGTGTGTGTGTGTGTGTTGAAAGTCCTCAACAAGACGAATGTGGATCAGGCTACGAAATTTCGAACAAACATACTTTGGTGGGTGGGAATGCGCACCTTGGAGAACTTTTGAAATTCTAATTAATTAAAACAGAAATTTTGGCATTTTTCCTTAATAAAATCAGAGAATTATTACAATTCTAAAAATCACTTTTACGCAATCTGAAAGTGGAAAAAATTATCATTCAATAATATCATGTAAGTTGCTTGCTGTACAATGTTTCAAGAATTTTTTAATAAATTTTTAAAAATATTTTTTGGCATAATTTACAACAATACTTTTCATTGTTGTAACATAATTTAACTATTTCATTGTTTAGACAAAAAATATTTAATTGCATATTTCTCTTTTCGTTATTGTAATCAGAGATATCATTCTAATATATTTGCTTTCAGAGTTTTATTTCATCAACGCGCAGCCAGAATCTATAAACCAACCTCTCCAAGAATGTTAGGCACCTTGCATTAAAAATATGCCCATTAAGCTGAATGGTTATGGTTGCTATGTTTTCATTCTTTTCTCAGCATATTCTAATCCAGCTAACATGCCGTTGGCCATAAAGGTATGCTGCGTCGTTTTGATGTTGAGATCAAATGCATATTTTACGGGAAGAGAAATGAAAAGTAAAGATAGAGAGAGTGCAGTCAACTTGGAGTTAGAGATTACAATTACATGGTCGATCATTTGACTCCATTAAAGACATTTATGTAGATTAATGAATAGAGGTCCAAGGTCACAAATAGAACACTGGTTAAATATCTACCACAATCTGAGTTTAGGATTACGTTGTTGGGGGGAGAACTGTAGTACTGGCGCGTTTGCCATCCTATTCTGTTGTATATAAGTCCAGTATCCACATCCGGACAGAGAATTCCTTTTTTGTCTAGTTATTGAATTTTGTGACTCAGAAACACAGATCTCATTTTCTAATCCACGCACTGCCATAGTGTTGACCCGGACGTGATACACGCTAGCAGCACCTGCTCAGTCCACACTGCGGGAGTAACTGCAAAATTACATCTTTTCCATCTTCTGGGTACATTCACCAGATGGTAACCTCCATCACAGCAACGCATCTACCAGTTCAAAGTCATGACCATTTTCCAAAATTACAGATCTGACGCACTTACAGCTTCACAAAGTCTATGACGCAATTCACCAGCACAAAAGCCTGCGTGCGTACTTACAAACAATCAGGACGACAATCTGCTCACGCAGCACACGGAACTGCAAAATTATCGCTTCCATGATATTCAGATAATATCAAAATTAAGCTAGGGCTTGCTCTATGAAAGATGCACCGTGCTGCGCCATCCCATTCTGATATAAATAGAGTCAATATCACCTTGCTCCGGACCAGAGGAGCTCCTTTTTTGTCTAGTGGTTAAGATGCGACTCCGCGCGAAAGGTCCCAGGCTCAAATCCTACGCACTGCTACAGAACCATGAATATAAAATGAGTTCAATTCAATTGAACTCATATTTGGCGAACAATTGGCAATTCGCCGAAGGCGCTTTAGTAATCTCTAAACGATAACATTTTATGCAAGATGCTTAAAGAAAATTAAATTTCCACTGTACGGTTTATTATCGTTCTTATAGCCAATGTATTGTAGTATAATATTATTTCTCTTTTCAATAATCCAGCAACCAAGATAATAAAATATCTTCTATTATTTCTCCTTTTCAACAATCAGCAACCAAGATAATAAAAGATCTTTTTATTATTTCTCACTACTCAACAATCAGACAACCAAGATAATAAGATCTTTTATTATTTCTCCTTTTCAACAATCAACCAACAAGATAATAAAAGATTTTTTTATTATTTCTCCTTTTCAACAATCAGCAACCAAGATAATAAAAGATCTTTTATTATTTCTTCTTTTCAACAATCAGCAACCAAGATAATAAAATATCTTTTATTATCCTTATTATTGACCAACTTTTGTTCAATGAAAGGAAGACACAAATAAATTGAAGATAAAAAAAAAAAACGTAAATTAATAAAAGAATTTTTTTGCAATAATAATACAGATACTACTATAATATGATAAATACATAATAAAACATTTGTAACATGATTTATTGCACTTTTTTTTTGAGGAGGACAGAACTTTATAAAGGAGGACGGTTGGTCAGCTTATTACTTATTATCTATATTTGTTATTACTTATTATCCTGGTTCTTGATTCATTTGAAAGAAAGAAATAATATTAGGCCACAAAAGCAAAATCCTTGAATGAATAAATTTAACAATGAAATTTGGAATTATCTTTAAACAATGGAACTAACTTTAAATTCTCTAATCCTAAGTAGATTCTTTGAGAACAAAAGCTATTCAAGTTCTTCATAAATGTCATGATGAAATATAATGAAGAAACTCACGCCGAATTTTCGGCAAAGACACAATACTCAATCTAAATGCATGAACAAAAGATTTAGTTATAATTTAAAAAAAGTTTGCAGCTTAAATACCTCATAACTAAACCTTATTCAAGGATTTAACGACTTGCATAAACAAATTCTCAATTACTTTTCTTTGTACTGTACTATTGTTAAGCAGTTTTGAAATATAGAAATTATTTGGAATGAATATTCCAGTCGAATGTGGGTTTACATCATGTTTACATCTAGATTAGCTAATTCTTGTATCTGATTGGGAATGCTTAAAATAATTTTACTAACCTAAAACACAATTTAACTGGAATTTGAATAACTGATATTTTGCTAAAACACTTAATTCAAATGTAAAATTCTGTGATTAAATATAAAGTTCTGATTACAAGGATGATTCAAAATAACATCAACAAAGAAAGTAAAAGCAGTGATTCAAAATGACATCGACAAAGGAAATAGAAAGCAGGTGATTCAAAATAACATCGACAAAAGAATAAAAGCAGTGATTCAAAGCTAATCGACAAAGGAAAGTAAGCAGGTGATTCAAAATGATCATCGACAAAGGAAAGTAGAAAGCAGGTGATTCAAAATAGCATCGACAAAAGAGGAAATAGAAAGCAAGGTGATTCAAAATAACATCGAAAAAGAAAGTAAACAGGTGTTCAAAATGACATCACAAAAGGAAAGTAGAAAGCAGGTGATTCAAAATAACATCGAAAAGGAAAAGTGAAAGCAGGTGATTCAAAATAACATCGACAAAGAAGAAAGTAGAAAGCAGGTGATTCAAAATAACATCAACAGAGAATGAAAGTAAAAGCAGGTGATTCAAAATGACATCGACAAAGGAAAGTAGAAAGCAGGTGTTTCAAAATAACATCGACAAAGGAGAGAAAGCAGGTGATTCAAAATAACATCGACAAAGGAAAGTGAAAGCAGGTGATTCAAATAACATCGACAAAGGAAAGTAGAAAGCAGGTGATTCAAATGACATCGACAAAGGAAAGTAAAACAGGTGATTCAAAATGACATCGACAAAGGAAAAGTAATGCAGTAATTCAAATAGCATAGACAAAAGGAAAGTAGAAAGCAGTGATTCAAAAACATCGACAAAGGAAAGTAGAAAGCAGGTGATTCAAAATAACATCGAAAAGGAAAGTACAGGTATTCAAAATAAGCATGACAAGGAAAGTAGAAAAGCAGGTGATTCAAATAACATCGACAAAAGAAGTAGAAAGCAGGTGATTCAAAGCATATTGGACGAAATCATCGGAATTTGAGGGCTATTAAAGGTATTAGAGGCGTTTTAAAGGAACATTTCGTAATAACGTCTTTTTTAGAGGTAGATTTCCTCGTTAACCTTCTAGCAGAAGCGCGTTTGCAGAAGATACTTTTATTGTGCATAATAATACATATTTATATTGAGTTCTTTCACAAAATCATAATGAAACTTTTCTTATACAATTTGTATTTATTAGCTCCATACTAAACACAAATTATATAAATAAAAATGCATTTAGATTTATAAAAATGATGTAATTAAGTATGATGCATGATATAAGTATGTCCTACATACGCATCTACTCAAGTTCCTGTACATCACATGCTGAGACACTGAGTGATATAGGGTGTATCCCTCGGAACATTCGTTTTCTAGAGACAGGCATAGACATCCAAATGGAAAATGCTTTAAATGACTTAGAAAGTATATTTGGTGTTGTTTGAGTCAATTAAGGGAACTTGCAAAAATTTATATTTTCATGTATGATACGTGATATAAGTATAGTCCTACATACGCGCATCTTCTGGAAGTTTGAACATTCAACATATCATCGTAGTGAGAACTGAGTGATATAAGAGATCCCTCGGAACATCTCAAGAGACAGACATAGACTTCCAAGTGGAAAAATGCTTTGAATGACGTAAGAAGTATATTTTTGTGTTGTTTGAGTCAATTAACGAACTTCTAAAAAAATTTATATTTTCATACAAAAGTAAAATGTTTATATTATTATTATTAAAGTTTATATTATATATTTTATAAATTATAATATAATTTAAAATAATAATTATAAATAATAATACAATATAAATAACACAGGACTGCAAAATTTAAGTTTGTGAAAACTTTTTCAACAATTTCTGGTGGTTTATACGATTTTTGGATCTGATTCACTAAAATAGGCTCATTTTTTGTACCATCATCGTAATTTTATCACATTTTGTATTAACACATTTTGTGCTGATATAATATGTATAATTTGGAAAAACAAGTTTAATAGAAATTGATATTTTCAAAATGCATAGAATATAAAATATCTAGTAAAACTTACTTAAATGTGTAACTATTTATATACTTTCTAATCAATTTTACAAATTTTTTACTTTCAAAACACGTATGTAGCTTATTGTATTGAATAAATGAATTAATTTGAGAAAAAATACTATATAGTCAATAAAATTGTCAAAATGCATAAAATATCATTTTAATTATTGTATAACTATATTTATATACCTTTTAATCAATTTTACAGTAATTACATTTTGTTAATCAGAGCCTTATATCCTTGCCTTTTGCATTTTGCTAATAAAACAGCGTTTTACTTTTCTGTTTTGTGATGTTTTCTGGATATCCCGCCGGAAAAGCATCAAGCAGAAATCTGCAAGCATCAGTTAACATTCAAGACCCTGGTATCTTTTTCCATTTCTGCACCAAGATTTTCGGGAAAGATCTATATGTGAAGGTAAGGAATGAAATTTTACACTCGATTGAACATCCTAATGTTTGTATTTTTGTAGCATATTTTCAACTATTGACACACTATGTTACGATCGTTTAACCCTCTCACACGACAAGGCGGTCTCGGCAGTCTAAATATTTCCCTTAGCAGCGACGAGGCCGGGTCTGGGCAGTGTTGCCTTCTTTGAGGGAGCTGAGGTTCTGAGATCGCTTAGAGGTAAGCGCCGTAGGGGTACAATTCTTACTAACCACAACCCATTTCCTGAACTTACAGGAAGGTTATCAGGTTGGTGGTGAGGAATGAACCACCCAGGTTGAGAGAGTCAATTCATGTCGTTTCCTCCCAAAATCTCCCGATCTTAAAGGGCTAGAAGAAAAAAAAGTCCATCAGGATTAAGTTAAAGCATTCCATGCAAAATCGTCTTGTGGAGTGTACTTGAATGCAATCAATAAGCAGAATTAAAGAAATAAAGCTCCTTATTTTACAAATATTCTAAGATAAGAAACGTAGCACAAGTATTAAAACAGCTCTTGTAAATTCACGATAGAGATTACCATTAAATCTCAACACAGCGTTCAAAGCTTCTTGTTGCTCACCAGAGCTTGCTGATCAAAATCAACTCCTCTTCTTGGCTGAAGTTTGCTTTTATGCTTTTTCAAGCAGGAAGTGACTTCATTACGTAGGAAGTGACGTAAATCTCCATAAAGTTCATGAAGCCGGTAGAAATATTTGAAAGTTCAGGAGTCCTTAGAAAATTCCTTTTGTCCTAAAGTCGCCAAGTTTGTCGCCAAGATTAGAATCTCAGGAAAACGACTTTAAGCTTTGTATATTTTTTATTAATTGTGACTTGCAGCGTCATTTCATTGTAAGTGGGAAACTTTTATCGAGCGTGGGCTTCTAATGTCTGGTCAGCAACAAAACCCTCTTTTAGTTTAGCTTTTGATAAGCGAAAGCTTTTTCCCATAAGTATTTAAAACAATCGCCATTTTTTGAGAGTGCTTTTACGAATTGTTTCATGAGGACCAGTTTTTGTGAAGAGGTGGTAGCAGAATTTTTTTTGCACTAACGACCTTTTGCAAAATGCTTTTGCTGCAGGTTGTTCAAGATTTTCTCAGTGGCCAATGCTTTTGTCCCAGTGTTCCCTTTGATCTGACTGTCCACTCTGAAATGAAACATAGAATTTAGTATTATCCTGCTGACCAAGAACAAAACAAAATATTTTAAAGGTCTCCACCAAATGTTCCATTTAAGATTATTGTATTTTAAACGTGTAGAAATTACAAATTCCGTGTTTTCGTAACTTTCTTTAGAGATGTATAGAATGACCAACAGGTACAGAAACATATATTTACCATTACATAAAGAACAGCCTTAAGAGATCCTTTTGAATGAATCGATAAACAATCTCATTCATCATCTTTATATTTAGTGGAGAAAATCAGTTTGTGAAAAATTGTATTGATTCGCAATTTTGGCATGATTTTCGTGTTCTGCGTCAAAATTACATCTAAGAAACAGTTAACCTTATGAAAAAGTTTTCTTCATTTTGCAGCCTTATGTTATTATAAGTAATAATTATTATATAATTTAATTATAAAGTTAAAATATTAGTATCTATTTTTTTACATATAAAGTTTATATTATTATTTATTTAAATGTATAAAGTTTATGTTTCATACAAATCCCTGTCCTTTTAGGCATATTTAGTAAAATATTATCGACACACTAACATATTAAACAAGTTCCACCTCAGCGACTCAGAATTGTTCTAGAATAACCATCTATTATACCATCAAATGTAGGCAAGTATTTTCGTAAGTCCGCGACTATAAACCGGAATCGAATAATGTACCTTTTACATGCTGGACACACATAAAACACGAGACAGTGCACATCGATACAAACATTAAGACTCAGTAAATCAATTAACTAAATGTGCAGCATTGATTCCGTCTCCCTCTAAAGTGTTTAGAAAGCGGCAAATATCGGCACTGCAATAAAGTCACAGGAAGACTCACTGCTCGTTGGCTGACTACTCACTTAGATTGTCTTCGATTTTCCGATCTACATCGATATGTGAAGCCAGTTGCTTGGAAGGAAGAACAGTTGCTATTTACTTCCTTAACCAAAGACGTGGGGAGTTAACTCAAGACAAAATATTCATTGACTAAGAAGATCCTTATTGCTGTCATTTTTTGCTTTTCCATTTCACTATCAGTTCACGGTTCTGAACCATCGACAGTTAGCATTGATTTTCAAATAATGTACGTCTTGTATAGGATGTTTTTATTTTTCACAAATGTAAAGTAAATTAATATCGCGAAAGTTTTTATATTATCGAAAAGTTAACTTCCTTAACCGCAAAGACGTGGGGAGTTAGTCAAAGACAAAATATTCATTGACTAAGAAGATCCTTGTTGCTGTCATTTGTTGCTTTCCATTCACTATCAGGTTCATGGTTCTGAACCATCGACAGTTAGCATTGATTTTCAAATAATTTTACGTCTTGTATAGGATGTTTTGTTTTTCACAAGTAATAGAAATTAATATCGCGAAAGTTTTTATATTATCAGAAAAGTTAACTTCCCTTAACCGCAAAGACGTAGGAGTTAACTAAAAGACAAAATGTTCATTGACTAAGAAGATCCTTGTTGCTGTTAACTTTGTTGCTTTCCATTCTTCCTATCAGGTTCATGGTTCTGAACCATCGACAGTTAGCATTGATTTTCAAATAATGTACGTCTAGTATAGGATGTTTTGTTTTTTCACAATGTAAATTAATATCGCGAAAGTTTTCTATTATCGAAAATTAACCCCATAGCAAAGACGTAGAGGAGTTAACTAAAGACAAATATTCATTGACTAAGAAGATCCTTGTTGCTGTCATTTGTTGCTTTCATTCATCTATCAGTTCATGGTTCCGAACCATCGACAATTAGCATTGATTTTCAAATAATGTACGTCTTGTATAGGATGTTTTTTTTTTTTCACAAATGTAATAATTAATATCGCGAAAGTTTTTATATATCGAAAAGTTACTTCCCTTAACCCCAAAGACGTGGGGAGTTAACCTAAGAGACAAAATGATTCATTGACTAAGAAGATCCCTTGTTGCTGTCATTTGTTGCTTTCCATTCCTTCAGTTCATGATTCTAACCATCGACAGTTAGCATGATTTTCAAATAATGTACGTCTTGTATAGGATGTTTTTTTTTCACAAATGTAATGAAATTAATATCGCGAAAGTTTTTATATTATCGAAAAGTTACTTCCTTAACCGCAAAGACATGGGAGTTAACTAGAACAAATGTTCATTGACTAGAAGATCCTTGTTGCTTTATTTTGTTGCGTTCCATTCACTACCGGTTCATGGTTCTGAACCATCGACATTTCGCATTGATTTTTCAAATAATGTACGTCTTGTATAGGATGTTTTGTTTTCACAAATGTGATGAATTAATATCGCGAAGTTTTTTATATTATCAGAAAGTTAACTTTTTGGTAGCTATATTTTAACTTCCGTCTATGCGAGTATAGTAGAGTCCTACTAATCCGGCCTAGATAGGACTGGACGCTGTCGGATCACCGAAAGCCCAATTAACCGGAAATTTTCCTTAAAACGCATACGATACAAGTTTCAGATGGGTAAAATGAGAAAAATATATGTTTTGTACATAAATCATACAATTTTCTTACAGCTTAAGTTTAGTTTTGATACTACTGTATGCATGACTAATTTTTGAATCTAGAACTGATTAGGATTACAAAACAGACATCTTTTAGATCATAAAATTCAAATTTATTGGTTGCATATCTTGATTTTATTAAAAATTGCAGTCGGATTAACCGGATGTCGGACAGGCGGGATCAGATTGCGGGATACTGTCCGCTAATCTGAATCCCATATCAGAGAACCCCGCTAATCTGGAGAGAAAATATTGTAATCTTCAAAAATTGTACTTGGAAATTTTGATGAATATAGATTCCCTGAGACCGAAAAACACATTTTTGGAATTATGTCTGTCTGAAAACAATGTCTGCGCACGATTAGAACACAAAGAGCTGGATGGATGAAATTTGGAATGCATTTTATCACCCGGATCGTAGATAAGTATATTTAGACATAGGATAAGACATAAGTAAATCTGGTCCAGATATAAACACATCTAGACTAAATTCAATGCTGAAGCGACTTTGCTTTACGCTACGACACACCCCTGACTCCAGAGATAAGATCTCCGATTTGCAGTTTGGATAGGTATGAAGGTATAAATACGAATTAAGGGAAGTTTTAATTCTGAAAGAGTTAAAAATACAAAAATAATAACAAACAACGATGAGGAATAAGAATCTGGTGGATGACGTCATCAGAGGCCATTCATCCATGCAGATTCAAAACCAGAATATGTTTTCTGTAGTGGCAAAAGACTTCAAGGTCTGAATTTAATATCTTCTAAGGCCTGAACCCATTCCGGAATATATTGGAAAGAAAAAATGTTTATCCACAAAGAAGAAATTAAAAACAGTCTTTTAATCAAAGTGTGAAAAGAAGGGCTTAAAATCTTACCTCTTACTAAAGCTGTGGAGTGGAATAAAAGAAAGAACGCCGTTACAAAAGTCAACTTAGTAAATAGATGTGCGCACCTATCTCCATCTAGTGAGGGATACACTAACTAAACCCTTGATAATTTTTTTGTGTGCGTAGAGAATCTTCATCGATTCCACGAAAAACAAATTATATTGAGTTAACAAAATGTTACATTGATTTGGTTTACATTATTGCTTATACTGATAACAATAATTTGTTTACAGACGGAGCCTCCCCTACAGAGACGAGGCTACTATTGTTTGACATTCAAGTTTATCTCAAAAAGGAACATATACAAACACAAAACAAAACTAAAATAATATGTTTTAATTACACAGAGAGAAGTTAAACATTTTAGAATGCTGAAACAAATATTATTATATACGACACTGCTATAATGTAAAACTATTTTTGTTTAGTTTATATTGATTAAGGCTTTACAAAAAAAGTGTTAATAACTGTTAGATGCGTTGAGTAAATTATTGTTTTATGTAAATGGATAGAAGTGAAATATTTTATGTCAGTTGAACAAATTTAATTACTTTGGTACTGTTATTTAATTTTAAAAGATTAAATACTTTAAATTTTTTTGAATCTGTTAATTACTTTAAAATTTATTGAAGAATTAGATTCACTTTAGTGATGAAAAAGTATAAGTCTTTTTGTTACACTTCATATTTATTTGTTTTAGAGTGGGGCCACCAAGAACCTTAGAGAATTCAATTAAAATCAAATGTCTGTCGGTCCGATTATTCGTTGGTGTGTATGAACGGGTTAATTCAGGAACAAAACAATCCAAGTGCATGATTTTAAGTATGCGACATTTGCACTCAAATTGTAGATGAGAGGCAAATTTTGGTCCAAATACGTCAAAAGTCTAAACTTATGTTCTAAAATGCATATTACATTTTTTTCATTATACGATAAAGTTAGAGACAAAATGCACCATATTAAAAAAGTTCTCTCGAGGAAGTCAAAGATACACTCGCTGATTTTACACTCAATAAAAATTAACAATAGGTTACAGTTATAAATGTTTTAAAAATGAATAGAGATACTTCAGCATAAGTTTATAAATTGAGTATCTAATTTTTTAGATTTATTTAACAATCTTATTTTGTATGAAACATTACATTTTGGGAAAGACGGGTATTTATTTGCGTTTTATTAGTTCAATTAAATTCATATTTTAATTTACGCTACTATACGTAAATGTGATATCCTTGTAATGTGAAACAACATCACTGGACTCAAATTAATGAAAATGAAAATGATTGTAAATATATTTTATGCGTTTTGTTTAGAAAATGGAGGACGAATTTCCAAAACGTATTCTTCCTCTCGCGGATGTTGCCAAAAATTTGATATTTTGACAACATACGCATAATTTTGACACGCGGAAGAGACGCATATTTATGGATCCTACATAGTAGGGAATTGAGGTCGTTTCTCATTGGCTCTCTGCCTCACGTGACTTCACTTAGATCTGAATAATGTCATAGCGCCGCGCTTAGGTGTGATTTTAATTATTATTTTGTCATCTGCTACCGCCATCACGGAGAAAACAAAATTACCTCCTAATTATGATTATTTGGATGTTTCTCAAGAAAATGATAAATGCATTTTTAGAATAAAATAAATAAAGGAGGGACCCTAAGAATTGGTAAGTACTGTTTAGTTTCACGACGTCAATAAGAAGCAAGCTAAGTCACGTGACGCTAACAGCCAATGAGAAGTGACCTCATTCTCGACGTCAATAAGAAGAAAGCTAAGTCACGTGACGCTGAGAACCAATGAGAAGCAACTTCATTCTCTACAATGTAGGATCCGTAAATATGCGAAAGAAGACACGACATATTTAATCCATCTATTTCTTTGAGTTTTCGAGTTTTCTTGTTTACCTACACATAGACAAGACACAATTCCAAAAATATTTATTTTTTGAATACAGAGTGTTCTAAAAAATCTAAATATATCAAAATATCCAGATAGAATTTTTTTAACGATAGCAATTCTTTCTTTTCGTTCATTTTCATATACGTAGCTGAAAGAAAAAAAGTCCAGTCACGAATACACTAAGAATAAAAAACATCCTTTAAAACTTCACTGTACATCGATATATCAATATTTTCTAAATTTATGGAAAATATTATTTATTTCCGTCCGTCTAAAAATTTAAATCTTTTTTGTTCTGATATAAGCTCTGAAATAACTGGAAGTTAAAATGTTTTCGCAAAATAAAATAAAACATTTCTCTATAATTATGAAAGCAGCAATGTCTACGTTTTGTGGGAACCTGATATGAATTAAATTCCTTCTATAAACTGAAAACATATCTTCTATTATATAATACTACAGAGAATATTACTGTACGTGATACATTCTGCATTCACCAGAAAATATTTTGCTGAAAACTATGTCATACCATACATGCGCGTGTTTGAATAAATGAACATTTTATCACAACTTTAAATTAAAAGTTGGGAGCAAGGGTGAATAATATATACTTCACGCTTTATTGTGCGTAAATGGATGCAATTGTTTAGCGAAAATGTGTACAGTTACCACGAACTGAAAATTTGTATTTCGATATTCTGATGACACCGTTCAAAACACCTTCTTTGTCACAATATCTTGATTATAGAAGATAAATTTTGCATTCACCAGAAAATATTTTTCTACAAACTATGCCATACCATACATGCGCGTGTTTGAATAAATGAGCATTTTGATGGAATTATCTATAAACTAAAAGTTTTGAGCAAGGGTGAATAGTACATACTTCACACTTTATAGTGCGTAAATGGATATAATTGTTTAGCGAAATTGTGTACAGTTACCACGAACTGAAAATTTATATTTCGATAATCTGATGACACCTTCTTTGTCACAATATCTGGATTATAGATGATATCGTTCACAATAGAATCTCTGGCACAAACGAGAGATTGTTGGTTTGTTACATAAACGATATGCGGTCTGCTAACATACACATGAAATATTGATTTATGCAAGCTTGTATATACGATACCAATGCTTAACTAAGATGTTTAACCTGAATTCGGTTTTTAATGCGGAGATTGTGTAAAACTTTAAGTTACCCTATATCAACTATACCTAAAGTTCCTAAACTTTTTTCGATTTTCGGCGTCCTTGGTAAATCCAGATATTATCCAAGATGCCCTGTGAGAAACACCAACAAGTAATTTCTGCAAAATAGACAATAGTTTTCATAAAATGCAGGTAAAAACAGATAAAACACATGTTAGATTATATAAATATGTATTGAACAAAAATATTAGTAAATATAATATTCAGCATAGGCGGCTCGTCAGCTCATAAACAAGTAGTGCTTCAGAAGTTGTATTGACTAAAGTTGTAGGAAATTTTGTGCTGATTATTTTGGTATATAATGGTGATACACTAAAAATTGACAATTTTTGAGTTATAAGCAAAAAACGGGGAAAAAATTTTGTCATGTTTTTTGGCTATAACTAAAATTCCAACAAAAAGTTTTGGTGGCAAACCTCAGATTCGTAATCAGCACCCCAAAAAAGATAAAGGAGGGAAGAATCACAACTCCTCCGCAATTTGATTTAAAAACTACTTAACGACTGGACTATTGAGAGAAAGCGAAAAAAGGCCAAATTAGGAAGTCTTGATAAGCGAGAGCTGCTCCGGAGTGCAGCCCTCGGGGTTCTAATTTCAATGGGAGAAAGGGTTGCTTTTTTTCTTCCGATTGAGAGCTCCGCGTTGCTAAATGCGGGAAATTTTGATTCTAGGAGGGCCAAAACTTTCTGCAGCTCTGATTTATTTTCCGTCTACTTTTTACGTTTTTTATTACTTTTTTGCCATTTTCGATTATCGTTGAACTCTTAAAGTGGAAAAGTAAGCCAATTAGAATAAAAACGAAAACACAAGTTTTAAAATAATTTCAGACAGGGACTGCTGCTGTGCAGCCCCAATAGACGAGCCGTCACTGATAATAAGTGAGATGAATGAACCTGTTGATCACAAGACATTTTCTCTAATTATGGAAGAAAGCTGGAGTAAGCTGCCCTTTAAGACAGCAAATCGTCTCTTAACAAGCAACACCACCTATCTCAATTTTTAAAAATTTTAGGGTAGAAGAAAAAACTGAATTTTTAGCAAATAATAACGAATATTTCAGAATTTTTTTAACATCTAATATGAGCATGAGATCACATATTTCTACCAGACTTGAGAAAAAATTTAGAAATATTCGTTATTGGTCGTGAAAATCGAGTTTTTTCTTCCTGTTTGAAATTTCAAAAATTTGAGATAGGTGGTGTTGCTAGTTAAGTTACGAAATGTCGAAAATTCGGCGTCGTATTAATAAGAAGAAGCAAATGAGGTTTAAATTTTCCGATCTTTAGCATTTCTGAGTGGATCTTTACCTTTTACTGACATCCAAAACTATAAATTATGTTTAAATAAATTATCACAAGACAACTCAATCAGGTACTCTTCTTCTGTAACAATAAATACGGACGAAGCAATGGTAATTAATGGATCTTGAATCAAAGCAGAACTATCGATATCATCATTTGAAAACATATTTATCAATCCAGGTGATAAATTGTGGTAAGTGTTTTGCAAAAATGTCACTACCTCTGAAATTAAATTAAAGAGTATTACATTATTTACATTCTTGTGTTATATGTTTGTTAAACTTAATTTCATTAATTGCACTCAAATTTTTCTATGTCTGACATCTTTTTTTTTAATTTAAGGGACTTATCCATCATTCGAATTCTCTCATATCCTAATTAGTTCGAACCCCGTTTATTTCGGATAATGGGAGTACTACTCTATAAATTTTCGGTTAATTTTCTATTTAGGAAAGAACCGTGCTTTCTTTTAACCGTTATATATGAAAGTCTTTTATACTGCCACTAGCTGCATGGCCCGGCGTTGCACGGGCTATCTCGAATAATGCGTCATTCCCTGGCGGAGAGAAGAAGTGAGGTCACATGACCAGCGTTGCTGGAGATCCATATTTTTTCATTTGCACACGTCCAGTTTATTAACGCATGAAGCAAGATGCACTACATACATGAAATTTCAAAGTTAAATCTTAAAATCCCTATTTGAGAGATTTAATTCACCCTGTTTCTTTATATCAATTACCAAAACCCGCACAAAACGCCATCCACATTGTATTGTTGAGGTCTCCATATTGCACTGTTGGAGTTTTCAACAATGAAAGAGAAACATGCAATTAAATATTTGTTTAAACAATGAAATCGGTTTGAATTGCGCTGCAACAATGAAAAGTATTGCTGTAAATTAGTTTTTAATTAATATCTTTTTCACTAATTAAAATTTCGGAATTTAATTGGTCAAAATGGATTCCTTGAATTATTTCCCATCTTTTTGTACTTTCCGCGCGCTTCTACGTTCAGCGGTTCGTGAGAAGATAGCCGGGCATAGATATACACGTTTGTTTACCTTCCGATTTTAATATATAAGATAATCACTACCAACTGATCTTAAATATTTCTTTCTTGAGTGGAAGTGGAAAAAGAAAAGAAATGATTTTGACATTTGTCTTTATTTTTATTCTAGCTATGTTATTAGTCGATCATTCTAGGACGTCCACTGAGGTTTACTGAATGTAGAAAAATATGACAAAGGAAATACAGGTATTTAAAGTATATTAGTTATTTATTTTATGTTATTAATATATAAGAATCAGTGAAGAAGTAAAATAATTTTAAAACTTTATAATTAAAGGAATCATTGTGAAAACAAGTAACATTGTGAATATTTTAAGAAACTCTTGGGAAAACAACAGATTAACTTCTGTCGATTCCACGCATGTTTATAAAATTTTTTTAATAATCTTTTTGTTTGGAAAAACCGAAACACGCACCAATAGGAGAAATGTTTTGCAAAATTAAAACTCGGAAGAAAAAATATAATTTTCCTGAATTAGACTTGTTATTACTGCGGAGTTCAAAATAAATATCTTAATTTATTTATCATATACGATCAATGTTGTTAACCATTCTTCATGCATGCGTTTTCAGTACTTTTTAGATAGGTATTGTAGATTTTTGTCAGTGAAAAAATTATGAATATTATTTTTAGAATAAAATTTTTGTATTATTATTCTTGGGAATTCAGATTAATAAAAAAAAGTGATCACATGTTAAACAAAAGGTTGAGAACAATGGTGTAAAGAGAAAAAAATAGTTAATCCATCTCAAAATATTTCTTATTAGTATCCCGCTTACTAAAATATAAAGGAATTTATCGACAAAGGTGCTTCCAAAAAAATAGAGATAATTACTAGTAATAGAGATAATAATAGAATTTTATTAATAGAGATAACAATAGAATTAGCAGAATCCAATCATGCAGACACCCACACAAAAATGTTCTGCTACCTTTTGACCTTTTTTTGCTAAGCTCTGAAAGTAGTTAGAAAAAAACACAAAAACGAACTAATCTAATAATAATACACGTTACTCAAATACATACGGTTACGAAAATCCTTCGGTGAATGTATGATGAAAGCTGTCCAACAAGCAGGATATTGCAGAATGACGCTTTATTCAAGAATATTCCGGAAAACTCGAAGCACAGGTAATGCGAAAAGAACAGCACTGGCACAAATTAATAACAAAATCAGACAGCAAATCACAGATAGTAATAACGACAGAAACATTAATAACAATAGCGCTCAGCGTGTAACAGCTGACCAACTAGTATGGTGGTCAAGAGTCCATACAGAGAAATTCCTCGTTGAGTAGTTCGGTATTTGTACCCTTTCCCGATAGGATGTGACGTCAATCCCTCGAATATTCTTCATTACTCCGTCCGTAATTGAGGTAGAGCGAAAATTGTAGTAATTTTGAAGACCTTCATTTTGTCACCAAAGTCGCCAATTTTGTCTCTAAATGGTTGTTAAGTTTGTCACTAATGTCAGGGGGATTGGCCAAGCCTTCTCTCGGCGTCTATAAAACCTCTGTAACTGTCTCTTTCCAATCATAGGACTAACACTGCTGGGAAACGACATTAGAGGTTCGTAAACAATACATTAATAAAAGCGTGCTTCATAATAGCACATCTAATATGAAACAAGCCTACAAGCTTTTTCTGGCACCACTTAGTGACGCCTTTGCGTGACCGTTTGTGGGTGATTATGGAGTCGTCTTTCCTGGTGGCCAAGAGTTTTGAAATTGCTTACAGTCGCGTGTTCTCTATGTTTCTTTCCAATCATAAGACTAACACTGCTGGAAAATGACAATACCGATTAGTAAAAATACATTAATAAAAAAGTATTGAATATCTAAAAAGACAAAAATTAATAGAAGTAAATTAAATGGTGTGCTCTTTTCAATACTTCCCGGAATAGGTTCAGGCCAAAAGAGGATATTAAATATCGAAAGACCTTAAAGTCTTTTTCCTCTCAGAAACCTATTCCATTTTGAAGTTGTATCGGTGTCATGGCTCTGATGGGAGTCATTCACCAGATTCTTACTTCTTGTCGTTATCGTTATTATTTTTACTCTTCCACATTTTATAATTCCCTCTATTAATATTAATAAAACGCTGCTTCATAATAGCACATCTAATATAAAACAAGACCAGCAAGCTTTTTTCCTCAATCCACTTCATGCGATTTTGTGACAGTTTGTGCTTGATTATGAGTTCGACTTTTCTGAGTCCCTAGAGTTTTGAAATTGCTTACACTCGAGTGTCATCGCAATCTATCTTTTTATGATCTTCATGTTACTTAATTACCAGTTATTCCATTGTTGTTTTAGTTTTGATTCCAAATGAGCCATCTCGTAGATTGCCAGAAAAGATTCACACTAATATAATTACGATGCAATTTTGAAACATACAGGTGTCACTAAAATAATTGGAACATTCAAAAATTAATTGAAAAATCTTAAAAAATGGCTAACCTTTGTTTTTGCTCCAAATTAAGAAGTCGCGTTTAAACAGTTTTTTAGATAGGTAATGTAGCATCGGTCTGAATCTGTCTGAGCTGTAGAATTCCACGCAGTTCAAAATGGCTCCTGACGGCAGACAGCACGTCTCTTGTATGGAGACAAATGAGTGTAATATTTCTCACAGAAATTTTTAGAGATGAAATGTCGCCCCAAGCAAGAACTCTTTAACGTTGGTATGAGAATTTATAAGACAGGAAAGCTGCTGGATTGCCTATATCGGTCTTGTGATACGAAATTGAACTAGTGAGGGAACTTTCACTTCTAAGTGTGTCTCCATACGCAACTCATGGGGTTCTTCTTGCGAATTTCGATACTCTAAGCGAAAATGTCTTTGAACTGATTACATTGATTTGTGCTTGCTGAACAGAGACATCTCTGCTGCAAGGTAGCCATTTTTACTCTGTTGTGTTGAATCTCAACTGCAGAGATTTTATCTCCTGCTAATGGCTAGATCACCACTGAAGGACTTTTGAGCTACTCTTTATGTGAAAACAAAGTGTGTCCAGTTGAATTTACAATTGATTTGTGTTCGTGGAACCGAGACGTGTCTTCTACTTAAGTGGCCATTTTGATACTTTAGGGAATCTCCAAGTTCACAGATTTAGATCACCATAGGCTATTGCCTAGTCTGAAAAGAGACTTTTTTGAGTACTCTCTCATTGAAAATAAACAAAGTTTCTACAGGTTGAACTGTTACAATTGATTTGTGATTAGTGCATGGAGACATCTTCTGCTGTTTACCAAAGCAGCCATTTTGATACTTGGCGTTGGGAATCTCAGTAAGAAATCGGTAATGGCTAGTAACCATTCAAGAGACTTTGAGCTACTCTCTCATTTGAGAAACAAAGTTTCTACAGTGGGAACAGTTATAATTCATTGTGTTCATTGGAACCGCAGACGTGTCTTCATGCTGAGGAATGTATTTTGATAACTTGTAAGATCTCCACATTTACAGCAAATCGCAGTAATGGCTAGTTACCTATCTGAAAAGAGACTTTTTGAGCTACTCTCTCATTTGAAAAAAAAGTTTCTAATTTATAGATTTTTTTAAAATTAATTTTTGAAATGGGTCTTACAATTTATGACCATCCTCTATTTCAGATTGTTTCATTATTTATTTATTAAATTCCTAATGTTTTATTAAACTATGAACTTCAAAAGCAAATCGTAAAAAGTAATGTTAGGAACAGAAAACGATGCTCTAAAGAATTTAAACCTCAATGATTATCACAAGAAATATAATTCCTATTTATTTATTAAAATTTTATACATCTAATATAAAAAAATCCCACAAGCTATTTCTTTCACCACTCTTTGATTCCCTGAAGGTAATATAAAACAAAAAATCTGCTGGATTACTTCATTCTTTTACCGCAAACTCTATTATTATTCAACCCTTCCTTATTTTTGTTATTAACTCTTTAATCACGAGGCGACGTTTTCTTCTAACTCCTATGAAACCGGAACTTGCCCAGATAGCACGTAAGTTGGCAGCAAGTTTGATTTTGACTTGATATTGCCTTGCCATAGCAAATTTGATACGTCAAACTTGAAGCGAACTTGTGACAAGTTCACCGTGACAACTAGCGCCACCCTCTCTTGCATTGCAAACTTGCTGCAAATATGCAAAACAAGCGTGATGCAAAGATAGCACAAAGAGATAATTATCTTTGTCCCTGTTTTAAAAAAACATCCGATTTTTAATAGCATCTCCTAGACTGTCCTTCTTTTTATTAATTCAATAAATCAATGATAATTCGTAAAAAAACTAACATTTTATAAAAAAAACAAATTGAAACATTTTCCATCTTCTTACTAAATATAGCATTTGCACTTTAAAGAAAACTATATCGCCTTTTTCTGAATGTTGAAATTTTAGCGTTTATAAACAAAATTAAACCGAAAAAACAGTCAATGTTTGTTGAAATAAATAATAACTTAGACATTTTGTCCCATTTTAAAGTAATTACTTTTGAACTCTAATTTCATAATTTATTCTACTAACAAAACGTAGTTATTAGCGAAAATCGCTCTCTCTTTGACTTCAAATCATATTCTCAACTCATAAAATTAACGAAATAGTTTAAAATAAATCGTATGCGAATCGAATCGAACGATGTATTAGCGAAATCTATCTTCCCCTCTCGGAGTTTAACTGGCCGAATGGTTGCAGCGCCCGCTTCCCGAGCGCTAGGCCGCGAGTTCTATCCTGGGTTGAGTTCGTACTCCGTTTTTGCTATAATTTGCAATGAGTTTGCAATGCAACTTGCTGCAAGTTCGTCCTATGGTGACTTCGAGGCTTGCGTTAACTTGCTGCAAGCTTGTTTCACACTTGCATACTTGTCGTTACAAATTTTCAGAAAGTTTGCAGATTTGCAGTGCAAGTGTGCTGCAAACTAAAATTGCTAGCTGGGTTTTGGGTGGGAACGACATGAATTGGACTCTCTCAACCTGGGTGGTCATCTCCCCCACCACCCCCTGCTATATCCTTCCCTTAAAGCGCACGGAAATGTGCTATGGTTGGCAAGGATAATTCGACTCCCTACCGCGCTTATCTCCTAAGCGATCTCTGAACCTCCCCTCCCCTCAGAAGAAGCCAACCGCCCCAGACCGGCCTTAGTCGCTGTTAAGGGGGGAATTTTTAGACCGCCTCGCTCGGTATGAGAGAGTTAATGTTTAGGGTAATATCTTTTTTCGATCACTCTGTAATTTAGTTGTTTTTTATTAACTCTATCGATACGGGGCCGTCCCAAACGTCCCTTCAAGCAAAAGACGATAGCCGTCCGAAACCGTTCGGAATGTCGCTCTGAAATTTCCACCCCCTTTCGTTAAGTGTGATTGATTTCACACACACCGCGCGTGCTTTCTTCGTTAGAGTGGCTCGCCCAGATGCGTTTGGGGAAGAGGGGAGTTTTCTTACCAGGAGAGCTTTCTAATTCCAGCTGTCATTGTGGTTTTTGAGGGGCAAAGTGAATTTCCCTTTTCTTTGATAGCGGAGCTCGGACGTTCCTGTATTTTGAGTTCAATGGCCTTAGGAATCAAAGGGTTAAAAAATTAAATACCGAGGCATTGTACATAAGAAAGAGATTGTGATCTGAAAGATTGTGGCTCTTAATATCAACCGTTTAATAGTCTCGCCTGACAAATTATTAATAGGCATCTCCAGGAGACAATACTCCTTACCGGTCGTTATTCGTGGGACATCTATTACAGAACGTTATAAAAGCACATATACCGAGAAATATTCGTTGGGTTTCACTCCCTTTCCGAATTAATTATTCAAAGCACAGGAAATGAGAATTAAATTAATCCATAAAGGTTTCTGCTTCGTCGATTTTGGTTAGATCCCAAACATATTTCTTGGAATGATTTCGTTTGAAATTTGCCGGCATATGATCTGCTTCCTGCGTGAACACACAAGGAATAGGAGATTTCATGGTAATGATGATGGTTTAAATCTTTCGACATTTACTAAGCCATTTGATGGAGTAAATTTTGGAACTGGTCGAATCTTGGCAGGATGTAGTTCTCGTTATGGCTGGTTTTGATAATTGGTTGTGATTGTATCCGAACACGTTGAAAAGTCGATTTTCGATCAAAATTCCCATTTTTTAAAAATTTTTGATGTTTTGGATAGTGCATTCGTTTACCTTTCTAAACCATATTTACTTTTGTCGGTACGTTAATTAGAGGTTGAGATATTAATTGTTTTATAACAAGCCGAAAACCGGAATTGGGCGTTTAATTAACCGAAAGTTGTCATTTAAAGGGACAGAAACCTGTCAAAAATTCTTTTAAACTGCATTTCTTCAAATTAATATGATGTTAGTATATTTTTAGGAATTTTTTTAAAGTTTAGACACTTAATTCAAGTGCGTGGCAAAACTAAAATTTGATTTTTCTCAAAACTAGATTTTATGCATAATTTTCACACTTCAAACATGATACCTCAAGACATTATCATTCGATGGTTCTGAAATTTTGTGAACACTTTCTTCAAATGTGTCTCTAGTGAATGTACTAGAATAATGTATATTGTAACAATATTTTTTTAATTATGGCCTTTTATTTGAAAAATGACATAAAAAATTTGCTGAAAATCTTATAATGATTGTTCGATTAGCTCTCAAATTTTTATTTATCCAAAGAATGTTAAGATTCTAGTACAGGCACTAGTCCATAATATGTAGATTATTTTAGTAATAGTTTTATTTGAATTATTACAAAAGTTTGACCTCTAGCATGTTTGAAGTTTTGGGGAAGTTCCTCTAAAAAGCAGCAGAAATTCAAGATATTTGTACATTTATAATAATTTATACTCAAAAATCATACTGTAATATTAATCTCTATTAAATTCGAATCTAAAAAACATATTTTGGTGTTTATATTTCACAATTTTTTTAAAAAATTGCTCCGAAAGTGTTCGGATACCTTAATTGCGAAATGTTAAATAACTCGTATGAGAACTGAACAAAAATATGTATTTATATACTTTATTGTACTTTTGGATAGTTATATTTGAACATTAAATAAAATATCCCTAACAATATTCGATGAACTAAATAATTCATAGTTTTAGCAGTATTTCGTCAGATTATGTTTTATATTTCAACCATATACTGCATTGATCATAAGTAGGAAATATAAACTCTTATCTAATATAAAAAAAAGCCTACAAGATTTATCTTGCACCACTCTTTTACTTTGCGTGACTTTTATTAGATAATTTAGGTGTCGATAGATTCCTCAAGCCCTCAAAAACAACATAAATTCAAAAGAATTGCGTTTCATGCATTAAGTGAACTACCAGACCAGGCTAAAGATTCTATGTTAACTACATAATTCTGTGTTAAGTGTAAGAGTGGAAACTTTGCCTTTCAACATAACCTTTAAGAGGAAAAGCGTTGCTTCGTATCATGCCAAAAGCGCAGCTGCGTAGATTCAATCACTTGCTAAGGGACTTTTATAACATGTTGGTATAAATAAAATGAAAATAATACTCGGGATTAGAAGTTATTGTTATTGATTAAAAAACCTTAGTTCGTTCGCTTGCTTGACCAAAGAAACTCGGTTACTTGTTTAGGAGATTTGAAGTCATTCCATGGTTGTACTGCTCTAACAGATGAAAAAATAGAATCGTAGACAATTATTTCGAATATCAAGATAATAAAGATTTTA
>BGPR01016191.1:0-35089 GCA_013235015.1 Araneus ventricosus
GTCCAAAGTATCGATGGAATCTGAATCGATATCGGGAGCATGAATCTCCTGAATCGATATACCATTTCATATTTGAATCCTCAATCTGGGGTCTGGAAGTGATACGGAAGCATAATAACACTTGATCCCTTTTCCAATAATTAGAAAGGAAATTCGTGTATTTAGAGAGTATTACGCGGTATCATTCCCTCTCACCCGCCGGAATAAACGTGGGATCTTTACAGATGGGATGGCCTGGCCCGTGGTGCTTTTCTTTTGTCTGGCCTCGTAATAACTTCATTTTCAAATCTATACTTACAACAGAAAGAAGATTTGTTCTTTATCTTTGCCTTTATGTGTTACGGATTCTTTTGTTTATTTCAACGTGCAAACCTTATGCTTCAAGTATCTTTAACGGCCACGCTTGTTGAACAATACAGTTGTAAAATCTTGAATAAACTCAAGTGGAATGACTATAAACAAAGAATATAAAAAAATTGTGAAGAGCAAACTAATTCTAGAAATATTTTAATGAATTCATTTAAGAAATATAATTTATGAAAATATTAGAAAATGAAATAAAAAGTTGAATATTCTTGAACATTAAAAATTGAAATTATTTGAACATTATCGAGGATTATAATCATTGTAGCATACTCTTTCTAATATGTTTCAATGTGCAATTACAATAAACTCTCGCTACAACGATATCCGATACAACGATAAATCCCTCTAAACAATAAAATGTTTTGGTCCCAGTGAATTTGCATAGAACATGTTTACCTCCCCTCAATATAATGATATTCTGTACAGCAATAAACCCCTGTACAACAATGTTTTTTTTTTTAAATCTCAACGCCATTTTTTTTTCTCTGTAACAATATTTCATGGAGCAAAATGGACTGATAATGACGAAAATTCGAAAAATTGCTATGTTTCAGATGGTTGAAGAATGTGTTTTGAGACTTCAAAAGTCTTTAACTCAGCTTGAAGAAAAAAGTGGCAGAATGTCTGGAATTAACGTGGAGGAATATTTAACAGCGGATGATGATCTTATGGTTTTTGAAGGAGTTACTGAAGAAGATAACCCATTTAGTCTGTGATTTTTGTCCGAAATCACAGACGAAATGGAAAATGTTGATGAAGAGGATGATGATACAGATACATCTCAATATTTATCGACTTCAATCAGGGGTGGCGCCAGTGGGGGACCGGGGTGCAGGGCCCCCATGTCGAGGAAAATTTTTGTACCCCGTTCACACAACAGGTATTCAACTAATAGAAAAATAAAGATCTGGTGAAAATTTGATACCAATTTCATTACACTTTCTCTCCATACAGCAAGTCGTGCCCCCCCTCCGTCGGGAAGACACTAGCGCCACTCCTGTCTTCAATCAGTTAAGTCCCCACGGGCAATTTTTGGAAGCCTTTCATCCACAAATGATTATCATTTTCGTGCATTAGACTCTATGCAAACCTTGTTAGTTGACTTAACAGTTAAAAAATTGAATAAGCAGATGAAAGTATTGGATTTTTTCGATAAATGAATTTCTCAGGTATGTGAACTATCTTATTGCATAGCTGAATTTAAAAATTTTATATGCTTTAACAAACATCACTATAGTGATGCTTTTCTGCAAAATTTATAATGTTATATTGTGTCCACACTGAAACAACCAAAATTTAACTTTTTTATATCGTAATTATATCGCTCCTCGATATAACAATACATCCCTCTATAACGATATCTTTATTTGGTCACCAAAGTATTATTGCAACGCTGTATTACTGTATATTTTTTTTTACTATCAGATAGTCCAAAGGCAATCTTTCTGCAATTTTTGAGCAGGAGTCTCCAACCTTTATTTCCTCCAGTACTCCTTGATAAGACTTTTTTTTGGCCCTCCCACTTTCCAGTCATTCTTTTTTACAAATAAGGTTTTATTAACCCTCTGACTGCTTATCTGGCGATTTCCGCCGGTAGGAAGTAAGTCTATTTTCTGGTGAGTCCTGCGATTTTCGCAAGCTCTTGTATTTACTTAGAACTATTACAGCTTTAAATCGTTTTATACTAATAAAGTATTGCACATATATAACAATTCACCTCGTTCAAACGCTTTTAAACCTGTTTGCGAACGTCTAATCTAATTAGTGATTTAAAAAAAATTGATGCGCGGCTGTCTTTTTCAAACAGCCGCGGATGTTAAATGCGTAGGACTACTTTACTCGCGTGACTTTTTTGTTTCTCGAAGTTTCTAGGTTTCTCTTTGTTGCTCGCAATATTCTTCTGTCTCTCGAAGTTACTCTCAATTCTCTTTTGTTTTTCGATGTTACTCTAAATTCTCTTTTGTTCCTCGAAGCTACCTTCAATTCTCTTTTGTTCCTCGAAGTTACCTTCAATCCTCTTTCGTTTTCCACTCATTTCTCTCAATTTTCAACTCAATGACGAAATCTCGTTCGCGGAAACGTGGCAACTGAGAGCGTCAGCCAATTGTGCGCGCGCACCTCATGCGTGTGACGTCACCAATTCATGCATATTTTTGCAAAACTTTGCGACAGTAGTCGCTGAACTACAATTCCGAATTTAAATTTTTTCTTGGTAACTTCTGTTGTTACCATTTATCTCTAAAATAAGACATTATGTTTTTAACATATGTAGTTACCGAGATATAGAGATCTTCCATACAACGTTTTTCGTGGCGTTTTGGCGTGTGAATCAAATTTCTTCCTGAGACCCCAATGTGAGGAACGTAGTCCTACGTTAAAATTCGGCAGTCATAAGGTTAATAAAGCTGGTGGCCAAGTCAAAAAAATAATGTGTTAATGTGTTCTTGCTGCTTGAAAATGTCGTCTCTGGAACCCAAAAATTTGCTCATATCAATATAGGTGCAACAAATATTTTATACTTACAGTATCTTAGTATGCATGATTCTTTCTGCTATAGAGACACATTTTAAAAGACAACAAGAGCACATTAGCTCATTTTTCTTTTGACTTGTCCATTTTTAGCTGTATACTGTCGATACGTGATATTTGCTTACTTCTTCTGGAAGAGATATTTTTCTGAAATTTCTGGAAGAAGAAAATTAAAAACATCGCTTCTAAGGTATAATAACCAAACATCTTATTCAGGGTGCTTTGCGAACGCGGCTAGCTAGAATCTCACCTCCAAGACGTTCGTTTTTGGATCCAACCATCGCGTGCGCACTCCACATTACCGCAGCTGCAGTGACAATCTCCGAGACGCTCCTCAAAGTAATGCGCCCCCCACACATAACTCACAAGCTTGTTGCATTCAAACGGCGGACGTGTAATCCCTTTATCTGGGCCTGCAGTCTCCGATGGGGCGCCGGATAGCCCTATGTCTGTGCATTGCTTACAATACTATCTATTATAAACCGATTCTATGGCAGAGATATAAGGTAATGACTGGCATTCAGCGGCCGCGACGCATATGTTTGAGTAGGTATACCACGATAGGCCCTATTATTCACCAAATAGCCAGATAGGGCTGTCTCTGTTTGACGCCCCTGACAGTGCTTGTGGCCTAAGTCTTGACTTGGAATCTGCCCGTGGCGCGATTAGAATATTTTGAAATGTGTCAATTAAATAGCCAGGAAATTGCGATAAATAGATTCAGGAGCGTTGTATAATGGCTGGAAGTTTTTAAGTTTTCCATCGATCATTTCAGTGAAGAATCATTTTAGGAACAGCTTCATTTATCACAAGTATTATCCACTTTCGAAATATATACTTACGTTAATCGGTAATACGTTGCTTAAAATTTATGCTCATGCAGACCTTATAGTGACAAATACTCCCATGACCAGGTAGGCCATCCGTGTTCATCGGGTAGGTCACTGGGTAGATAATAATTAAAATTGGTTTCGATTATCAATAGATCTTATATAATGGTTGGTAGAAATGTTTTTAGGAGGATCTACAATTTTCCAGAGCATTATCTACTTTCAAGATACAATGTTCGTTTTTTTCAACCTCCGATCGAACCGAAAAACAGGCAGATAAGTGGCAGGAGGTGGGGATGCGAATGAGCGACTGCGTATGTCTCTAACCATAACTTCAACTACAGCCGACGCCATCTAGCCAGTTTTAGCTTATCTGTCAGAACGAAAACGTGGCTGGTAGGAATAATGCTCCCACCAAGTGCGAGTTGCGTCCTGTTATTCGCTTTTCTCAAGCATAAAGTTGGTTTGTGGAAAACGATCAGTGCAACTGTTTCTTTTGAGACTTTACGAAGACTGCGAAGAGCCATTCTGACTTCTGGAGTTGTTCTCATTTATGACAATGCCCGCTCTCACTATGCTGTTGTAACCCAGCAGCTTCAGGAGCATTTAAATGGGACGTGTCTGATAGCCCGGCATAGCCCCGACTTAGTGCCGAGTGATTTTCATCTCTTCCCTGAATTGAAGAACTGGCTAGGAGACCAAAGCCTCCAGAAAATAAGGAGATGCAAAGCAACGTTAAAGGCCATCTCACATCACTGGCGGGAACGTTCCTCAAAGAGGGGATCGGAAACTTGGTCCACCAATATGAGAAATGCCAGAATCGTAACAGCGATTATGTCGAAAAGTACACATGTTTGAACATAACTTTTGAGAATAAATTCATTTTGTACTCAACTCTTCTCTTTTTCATGGTCCATCGGAGGTTGAAAAAAAAAACGATCCTCGTATATACTTACGTTAATTAATATATAAATACGTTAGTTAAAATTTATAGGCATGCAAACCTTGTAGTTACAGATGTTCCCATCGTTGGGTTAGCCACTAGTCTTTTCAGGGTAGGTCATCGGGTAGATAATGGTTAAAGTAGGTTTCGACTATCAGTAGATGTTATATAATGATTGGAAGAAATTTAGCTTTTTAGGTTTGCCGTCGGTTATTGCAACGAAGAATCTTTTTAGGAGTATCTAAATTTCTTCGGTGAGTATCTACTATCAAAATACTACTGTGTCCAAAAAGTTCCGGATCTTATTTTGTTACGCAAGACCGTGTAAGGTCAAGCAGCCGCAGTAAAAATCCCAAAAGACGGACCTTCTGATTTTGCTTGTTAAAAAATGAATGATCTCAAACTGAGACGGCATTGAATACTGACGGATTGATTACAAACTTTGCAAACCAGCCAACCACAGATGTAAACAGCTGATTCTTCATTTATAATTGAATAATTTCAAATCTTAATAAAACCACCACTGCCCATTTTCAAATTGTTTGCCATTGCTTAGATCTAATAAATTAAGTTTTAGTAGAAAAAAAAATCTATAAACAGATAATAGTAACAATTAAAAAAAAAATATCTGGTTATTGAGGATCAAATCATTAATCGTATGGAATATCATAATATATTCGTACTAGTATTAGTTCTTTGTTAGCCACCTTCTAAACTCGTTTCTGAAACAGATGTAATATCAAAAATGTTAATTCTGGTATCAGAAACATAAATATATATGTAAAATATACCTTTATTTTTAATTTACATATGCAGTAACCACATGTTTATGGATTAAAATCACAAAATTATCTAGCTAAAAATTATATTTCCATTTTTTTAATTTGAAAAGCAAATATTAATAAGATAAAATAAGGATACGACTACGTTTTGATGGTAGAATAACTATTTGTAACTAACAAAGGGGCACCTTTGGCACAAAATCTCCAAAATACATGTAACAAATAGGCCGGTTGACATGTTTGGTGATTTGAGTGGTTTGAGCGATTTTTATGAAATTTGGTGCACATACTTCTAATATGGCAACTAAAAGTTCTATAAGGGTAAATAAACGCTAATCCAATCCGTCAGGGTAGTGTGGGGAAAAGTCATTTAAATGCGTTTAATAAATGGGTCGATTGGCATGAACTTGATATAACTGGGGAAATTTTGATGACAGTGGCTACATATATTCCTTCTAGGCTGTCTAAACGTAGTGTCTGGGTAGATAAACGGTATTCCAGTTCTTCAGAGAAGTGTGGAGGAAAATTGTCAAAATACACGTAAATTGTAGGACCGATTAACATGCTGTTGGATATGGCTAGGGAGATTTTGATGATATTTTGTACATATGTTTCTCTTAATCTGATTAAAAATACTCTACAAGTAAATAAACTCTAACACAAATTCCTTTAGAGTAGGGTGATGTTAAGTCGTATAAATAGCCCTAACAAATGGGCAGATTAACATGAAGTTTGATACTAATAGGGAAATTTTGATGACACAGGGTACATATGTTCCTATCAGGCTAACTAAAAGTACTGTAGCTGTAAATAAACGCTAATCCAATTCCTCAGAGTAGGTTGGGGAAAAATCCTCAAAATGCAATTAAACCCTTGGACCGATTGACATACCGTTGGATACGGCTAGGGAGAATTTGATGAATTTTGGTACATATACTTCTAATTAGCCAACTAAAAATACTGTAGGGCTAAATAAACGCTAATCTAATCTATGAGGTTAAGGCAGGACAAGGTCGTTTAAATACATTTGGCAAATGGACGATTGACATGAAATTTGATACTGCTTGGACTATTTGATGAAACATTATACATATGTATCTCAAAAGCCAAAATAAAAGCACTTAAGCACAATTACTCATTCAATACCTCTAGTAGGTTGGAGCAAAATATTTTCGCAATAAAATAAAATTAACATTTTATCATTTATAAAAAAAATTAAGTTTCTGGTCTTACACAAGATTTTGACCTTAAAACGACCAGACAACGCTGGATACCCTTCTAGTTTTTTTTTTTATAAAAGTCTCAAATAAGTCCTATTAACCCTCTAAATGTTACACACGTATTTTTCCATTTCTCACATTGAGTTCAAAACCAGGTAATTCCCATTTATGTGCATAATTTCTTGTGCTACCATGACTAAAATATTCTTAAGATTTCAGAGACTTTATTAAACAGAATAAAGATCCACTTATTCATTTTAAAAGCAAATTTTTACGACGTCAAATCTAATACATCAAAATAGCTAACCGCTCAGAGGGTTAAAATAAACATTGTTTTGAAAGATTTTGTTTCCTAAAATTAAACGACATTAATAAAGACAAGTTACAATATTGATTAATAAAGCTATAATACATCCAAGCAGCAAATTTTTCTTTTATAAAAGCTAGAATTTATTTTGAAATTGAAACTGTAAATTAACAAAAAATCATGCGTATTTTTACTTTCCAAAAGATCACGCTCAACTATTTGTTGATAATCATAACAAAACGATCGTGATAAAAAAGTAATAACATCATTTTTCTGTTTAAAAATATATGACAACATATAAAAATCTCTTAAATGAAGACGCATAATTACCAGTTTGCAGTCCAAAGCAACAAAGGATGATATTTTTCTATGACATAAGTTTGATTCTTCCACGAAATTAGAAAACCTGCCAGGCACAGATTTGTTTAGGGCGAATAAACTCATATATAGGTGGAAAAAAAGTAATTGGACATTTAGTTCTAAAAGTAATTAATGAACAACTCTTTGAACATAAAAAGTTCTAACTATTAGTTCTAGTATTAATCGGCATTTAACGATCGTTCAAACAGTTTTTTAAAATAAAAAAAATTAAATCCGGCGACAAACAAATGCCTCATTACAATATAAACAAATATGCAGTTTTATTTTTCAAGATATTGTAAATACCTATTTGCAGATAAAAATCACATACACTGTAAAAAGGGCTTATTCTGATTTTACTTTAAAAAGTATAAGACAATAAATAAAGGAAAGATAATTAAGTAATGATGATAGATTACCAACTGGAAAACAAAGCGACACAGGATGGTAATTTTCTACGACATAAATTTGAATTTTTCTCGAAATTAAATTAAAAAAATATACGTGATACGTATTAAAATATATTGTGATCCCGGTATTAAGCGCAAGTTGAAAAAGAAAGCAACATCCATTTTTAATTTAAAACAGATCGCAATCGCTTATTTATTCTTAAAAATCACAATTAAATCTAATTAAAAAGTGAACATTCTGATTTTGCTTGTAAAACACAAATGACAATAAACAAAAGGCCCGATTAAATGATGACAACAGATTACCAATTTTGCAAACAAAGCGACTATTTTTCTTCGAGAAGAATACATCAAGAAATTATGGGAAAAAAATCGCGCCTACTCATGCGCAGACGGCACAGGGTTGTTTAGATCCAATAAACTCAGATTTAGCCGGGAAAAAATGAATAAGGCGACAGTAATTTATCTCCTTCTCCACAGGGCTTCATCGTCGGGGATGCTCGCAATTACTTACCGGAGGTTAATAAAGTTTAATAAATAATCAGAAATAACTAAGAAGGGCCAGAGATTTTTTTCCACCCTCTATTGAAAAATCAAAAAGTCAGGCCCCTTATCACCACGAGCCGACTGACAGACCCATTTTTCACACTCTCTTATCTCCATTATGTTTGGAGCACTTAATTAATCTGGAGGATGGAAATGTAGAAATTTAGATGTAGAGAGATTTTTAGGATTTTTTTCTGTTTCCCAAACGCCAATGCCAGTCCTCACGCGAAAACGGTATTTGATAAATGTTGCCAGAATTTTCGGTAAGATTAACGAGAAAATAATTAGATGCGTCCGCACTCGTTGCCAAAATCTGTGATTTTATCTTGGAGGGATAAATATTGGGAGGTTTTCTTCGGAGAGGGGATGCTGTCGTGTCGTTGTGCAGCTCTTACGTTGTACAAACATCTTAAGCCTAAAGGAGGCGCAAAAATAGTGTTGGTTAGCAACTATGCACATCTGCAGCTTCTTATCTTAATAAAGGATGCTTTAATGAGGAGTTTTTTAAAAATATTTTTATAAAAGAAAACGTGATTTAAATTTTCCAAAAATTTCTTTTCACAAGGTGAAGTTTATTGACATTTTACACATATTTAGCTCATTACTACATTTATTTTCCAGAAATATATTTAACTATCAATTTTATTGTGCAGGTTTAGACAACATTTTAATCCTTAGTTAGTCTCAAAATCTAATAGATTCGCATGCAATCTATTAGCCGTTTTTAACGAATTACAATTTGAATCCGTTTCACAGAATACCTATTTACAATCTTATTAGGACTCATTATTATAATTATTAGAGATAATATCAAAATCGGAAACATACCACAGAATAGACTTTATATCCGCTAGATTTATTGGGACCATTTTTGAATAAAAATAATTGCGACTAACGGAGAATTAACAGGCTATTTTTAATATAGAGACTGAAAAGTGAAATTATTGGAATATATAGTCTAGTATAAATAAAAGTCCTAAAATTGTTCATATCTACATGCTTATTCACATTATTTGATGCAAAAAAGTTCATGTGCTAGATCTTTATCATATATTAACGAAGGTAACGTAATGAGTATTAATGCACTCGTATATGGAATAAAACTCCAAACAATTCTATACCATGCTAGTTTAAAAACTTTACTCGTGTAGTGATCTGTAAAAACTGAAGTTAAATCGAATCAATGCAATTGAAACATTTTAAGTAAGCAGAGGAGAAACTGCTTCTGAAGAAGCACAATAGGTAAGAGTGGGGTAAAATCGGGTATTCTTGATCCTGGCGCTATTAGTTCGCCTTCCAGCGGACAGATACTGAATTACACTCTACTAGTCAAGAAAAAGGAACAGGGCGTATTGTTGCTGTTGAATCCACTGCCTCTGTGAAGATTTATTTGTTTGAAGGCGTCAACTCTCTGATGCTCATTTGATTTTAAACTGTCGTTATTTAATAATCATTACAGTTATAAAAACTATATTTAGTACAGCTTATTATACGTTTCCTAAGGATTTATTTCCTATCAAATGATAAGGATTTACCCCGATAATTGTGTGGTTCTATTTCGTTTTTTATAAACTCTGCACTCGGGATAAAACCGGATACTCCAAGTGACGTAAGACCGGGGTAGTTAGTATTGATGATTCCTCCGATGAAGACGATGAAAATTCTTCAGATGTTGATTGTTTATATTTTAATGAAGGATTTTCTAATTTAAACAAAGAAGAAGGGTTAATCCAATGTAG
The DNA here is from genome assembly GCA_013235015.1 of Araneus ventricosus. NCBI lineage: Eukaryota > Metazoa > Arthropoda > Arachnida > Araneae > Araneidae > Araneus > Araneus ventricosus. The sequence goes on from BGPR01016191.1 coordinate 10,033, forward strand.
AAACTGCCTTAGATGGACCCACGAATGTTTCAGTGGCGCGGAGGAAGAAGACAACTGCTTTACATGTGGATTTTATAACTAATATTCTTAAATTGTTATACAAAATAAGAATGTCTGCTACTTTTCCTCTGAAAATCGAGTTTTTCTTTTTACCCATAGATTAACACGTGTACCCGGTTTTACACCACTAGTGGGATAAAATCGTGTCGTATTCTTTTTTATAAAAATATCACTAGTAAATTAGTACTTGCGGAGTTCTATTTCGTTTTTCATAACCTCTGCAATCGGGTAAAACCGGGTACTCCAAGGGGCGTAAGACCAGACAATCAGTAATGATGATTCCTCCGATGAAGGCGATAAAAACACATCAGACGTTGATTGCTTATATTTTAATGATGAATTTTCTAATTTAAATAAATGAGAAAGGTTAATCCAATGTAGAAACTGCTTGGGTCCACGAAAGTTGTAATGGCGCGGATCAAGATGAAAACTGCTTTACTTCTTTGTGTATTTTGTAACTACTTTTCTTAAATTATCATAAAAAATGAAACTGTCTGCTGCTATTCCTCTGGAAATCGAGTTTTCCTAATTTCCCATAGAGTTAGCATGTGAAACCGGTCTTATACCACTAGTGGAGTAAAACTGAGTGGTATGACTTTTTTTTATAAAAATATCATTAGTAAAAAAAGTAGTAAAACTATGACTTTTCTTGAAAGATATATTGTACTCCGATAAGCAATGAATATTTCAATGAAATTTGACAAGCTCTGTGTTTAATAATTTAGCTGCAACAGGCCTTCGAGTCTTAAGTACCCGTTTTTACCCCACTTTCTCTTATTTCATCTCAGAAGTGAGTTTTTAAAGCTTCCATCGGTTATTTTGAATAATCATATAAAACAAAAAGAGATTATCCACATTTTTAGTAATACTTGCGTAAAAATATGAGGCTCTTTGATATTAGCATTTATAAGAGCTATCAGAATAAATAGACTAATATACCTAATATCTGTTTATTTATAACTACCTATGCAAGCAATAACCAATATTAGCATTCTTGCCATTGTCACATATGCGTCCTCGTAGAATATAATGCTGATAAAGAAAAGATTTACTTTTGAAATAATTTTTGCAAAAATGACAGAACAAACTTCTAAATAAAAACAGATTGTACTCCGTATCTTATTTTATACATTATCAAATAAAATGACCAAAAACACCCTATATTTATGTAGCCATAATAAGTTTTAAGTACAAAGATAGAACTGGTTCTTAAAAATTTATTCCACTTTAGTATAAATTATCTTAGCACCAATTTCATAATTTCCATAGGTCACTGCCCACATGTGCATAAAATTATGCATAATAATTTATATTCCATTTAAAAAATTTAAAAAATCATACGTTTAACCTCTTTAAGCGATCAGTGCGAGTAAAACATCGGAAAACTACATACTCTATACTCTGCCAATTTCAGTAATGAATGCTAAAACAGTGGACAAATGATATCAGTGAAAGAATGCACCAGAAAAAAATGGAACAGGCAAAATCAAGCTTTAAATATGCATTTTAAAGTAATTAATTTTAGTTCTAATTTTATATTTTTCCATATCTCACTGTTGACATGCATGTAACAGCAACAAAAAAACATGATAATAGTAATAATAATTACGTACAATTCCCACATTTGTGTGCTTCATAATACAAAAACCATCAGTTTAACTTTTATTAATGCTATCAGTTAATTAGACCCTGAACAACTGAAACAGAGAAAGACGGCCTTTCGCAGCATAGCCTTTCTACTCTCCCATTGTCTGCCATTTCTAAAAATGCCCCCGTCGCTGGGTGAGGAAAAAGCAGAAGTATGCGAACCACACCGCCGACTGACCCTGATGCAGGAGGAAGAGAAGTGAAGAGATGGCCGACAAACTCCATGGGAATTTCTACACCTGGGGTTAAGGAAAAAACCGCCAGCTAATCAGAAAAGTGGTAAATTTTGAATGAACGCAGAGTGATTACAAACCACATGGGAGAGAACACAGGGTGGAACTTTTGAGGCACACTTTTAGACAGCATCAGTGCAGAGTTGCTCGTTCTTTTTTTGTCCAGAAGGGGGGAAGAGCAATTTTATTTCTCTTTTAAAGGGTGGGGCACCATAAGGCATGCTGAAAAAGAAAAAAAAATGGTGGTCGGCTGAAAAAAATGGGAGATACGTGTTGTACTTGCTATCTGTTGCTGTCTGCTGGCCGACATGGTATTTTTTATTGATGTCTAACTGTTACGCCCGCCTCGACTTCAGGAACAGGTGAGCCGAGTGCCTCTAATGGTGGGTGCTTTAATTCGAGAAAGGTAATTTGTTACTGTTCGGGTTTTTATTGTTGAACGTTCGATACTGTAGGGAACGGGTGGACTTTTTAGTAAATCGGATCATTACTCCAGTTTCGGAACGTGCTATCAATTCGTGATTAAAGCATAATTATTTTCTGCGGAAATTATTTTTGGTCGCAACCTATCCATGATCGTTTATTTTTTTATTTTAACAATGTACCAACCTACGTTTGCGCATAGGTGAAAAATGAAATCGCAATTTTTCAATGTTATTAAAAGGCAAATCCATTTAATGATTATTTTTTAATTTAAAAGATGGTGTTCTATAAAAGGGCTTTAATGAAATTCATTTGCTATCAATTTACTGCATATTTCTTCAAGGTATCGTAACGATTCTAATCATTAAACGCTACCTACTCAAAATAAAATAAACTAATTGGTATGTATGAGAATGCAGAGTTTTACATATTATTATAACTATATTATATTAACCTTTTCCTTAAGAGTGTTACAGACTCTATAACAGCAAACTTCTCTATGAGTTCGGGTTGATGCAATAGTATATTGATGTTAAATCATTCAAACTTTGCTTCTTTTGCGTAACTCATCTCTAAGGTTTCTGATCATCAGTTTTAATACCTTGTCTTATCATCTCATCACCACATAATCGATTTATTTTTTAATGGGAGAAGGAATTAATAAGTGACCCCAAGGATAAAGAATAATCTTGATTACTAATGACTTGAAAAGAAAGTAGGCATTTTCCTACTTCTTTCTCCTATGTTTAGAGGATATGTGATATTTCATCTTGACTGTAATCTAAAGTTTAATAGTATTAGCTACATCATGTATTTTTTAAATTTGGATCTATTTTTATTTAACTATAGAACATTTTACATTTTTAAACATGGGTACACTGGGTTAGGTACATGACTCAAGTAAGGAATGTAATTTTCATTCATAAATACGTAACTTCTATTTTTCGAAGAAACTATTTTTTATTGGAAAATGTTCTTAATTTATTAACTTATATCTTTATATTGGATGAAAATGCAGTTAGAAGTTTTCTGTGTCAATGCCAGATATCTCTATTGGCAGACATATCTATGTTATCCGTTAAAACATCTCATTGAAACCAATTGTTAATCTTATCTTAAAGCATATTCCCACCTGGAAGCCTCATTTCATTCTCTTGAATTAATAACCATCAATTCAAAAATTAGATTGTAAAAATTATCGGATATTTTGCAGGATATTCCCTTAAAAATACTATTTTGTGAAATAAAACCTTCTGATTTGCTTACAGTAAGTAGTTTCAGTCTATGATTTAGATTTTTAATGAAACAATTTTTATTGAAAATTCAGTTTCTTTACGTTCAAGCAAACATGAAGAAATAATCTAGAGTTTTAAAAAAATTAACATGCTTCAAATGCCTTCTTGCCTTCATTACAGTTATATTGAGGCCGTCTTAATAAAATGTCGGCTTGTCCACTTTCATTACAAAAGATCTTGTGTATACTTGCCGGTAAGCGCGGACTCCTATTCATAAAAGTGGAGCACCTAGACATCTGGCGCTTATTTTTATGAGCGAGCTATTTTAGTGTTATACTTAACATATATTGCGCCAACTTCTTATGTAAAAAAACTATAGATGCATTCCTTAGGAGTCGTCGAAAAGAACTAGAAAACGAAACATTAAGACTTGCAGATATTTTTTATGTAACGTTTCGAATGCTGTTACGCACAAATTCTTATGACATAGAATAAGTTTCTTAGACTGGTCTCCAAGAAGAAATGTTATTCAAAAAGCGAGATACAACTTTCAAAATTTACTTTCAGAAGATTCATGCTACTCCCTTGACTATTAGGATATGACCAATAAGATAATTAATGCATTTCCAATATTGCATGTATTAAAAAAAATATTTGTTTCTAGAAAATCTAAAATCCTTTCATTTGGAAATTTCTAAAGCAGAATGGAGTAAATTCAGATGGCGCCAAAATCACATGACAAATATAGTTGCGCATGTTATCGAACCTTATTCTGTGAATTGCATTGCTACGTTGCCTTAATTACAGATATTATAAAATTTAAGAAATTTATTCGACACCAGATTTTTTGTAGAAAGCAGGGTAAATATTTATTTTCAGCCAAGAAATTTTGAAAAGAATAATATAATGGATATTATAATTATTTATGTGTCATAAAATGAATTCAGTTAAAGTGACGTTACAGTCATTTGACGAATACGTCTGCAACTATCCTCTGCCATCTAACTGCTCGTTACTTTGCAAATTTGTACAAAGAAGTCTGGCTGATTTTTCCTCCGGCAAGATGCACGGTGGATACTAAAACGAGCACTTAATATATGAAGTGTATCAAATGACACTGAATTGCTACCATTTACTTTTGCTTAGAAATCAGTGATTAGACAGCTTATGCTTCAAAAAACGGTTTTCGTTCTTCCATTTCTCTGAAAAGACATTTTCAATTCATTTGATTTTAAACCCAAGAATCAAAATTTATAAAACAATGGTGCTGTCGAAAGAATTACTAAGTTCCAGTTAATAAGAACAATCACATTTGATAAAATGTTTAATATTTTTTTAAATATGAGTAAAATAAATTTAGATTAAAAGCAAGCAGGCTTTGCTCTCGTACTATAATGCCATACATTCTACTGTTCGTCCACTGTGTTCCTCATTAAACATATATAAGAACTAATCATCTAAAACATTCTTAGGATCTACCAGACGAACTCCTAGACGAAATCTTGTAAGAAGGGGCAGAGCAACTCTGAAAAATGCGTGAGGATCTCCATCCTGACAGGTCCACTGATTTCACCTCCATTCCCCCAATCTGTTGATGGAAAATTTATGGTGGACGATCACGTGGATCACGTGATGCGGGGCGTCGCAACTTCGGGAGGACGGTAAGCGTCACGTATGAGGGGCCGCAATCGTGATCAAACCGATGTTCCATTTCTGACGACGGAATCATAGAGGAATTCCATTTTCTTTTTATTTTTAGAGTAATGTCTTCCACTTCTGAAACTGTGGTCACTTTACGTTGAAAGTAATCTGCAATTCTCTTTCTCAGATATCCTAAGATAAGGGACTAATTAAAAATTATTATATGAAAAATATTAAATATATGTATACTATTAAATATAGACATTATAAAAATAATTATATTATGTTGAATCGGGCATGAAGTCAACTGTATTCACATAGTAAAATAATTGGAGTAAAATAGCAGATACACTCTTCTATTAGGATACTGAAACATTTTTTTATCATTATTTTCTACTTTTTAATGTTTAATGCATTTCATAATTCATTATTATAAATATTATGGAATCTTATAACCATATTTTTCTGAAATTCACTGCCAGATGGTGCCTTTCATATGGGATCAAAATTTAATCACAATTAATTGATTTACAGACAATCATGTTTAGGAGTATTAAATTATTGTATTTTCATCAAGAACGCACAAATGTACAAAATTTGAAAACTCGGTTACAAAATTCCATGTATAAAAGCATTAAATTTACAAATATCATAGTTGTTAAGTTAAATAAAAGTAAATGAAAATTTTCCGTGTTTGTATCTGCAAAGTGTTTCTTCGATTTAAAATAAATTAATAATATGTAATTAACAAAGAAGGAACGGTTTTCTAGGTTTTTTCAGGTTAATTTGTCACCTCACCAGTTTTCCCCAACCAGATTCTATTTAATATATTCTGACATTTTAACGCACATCGATAATATAGTAAACTAGCTGGTGTTCGCGATTTCGCTCGCGTAGTAATACACTATTAGTACCTTATTGCTCAGGATAAAAATACTTTTTCCCGTCTAATAATATTAATGTAAAAAATATCTTCTGTATAAAATGTTATAATTAACTATAATGTGAAGGGATCTATAATCCATTAATCATGACAATTTCTACATCCATAATTGTAGATTAACTAAACTTCTTAGATTAAGTTAGAATATCCAACTTTATTGTCAGGGCTAAGAGGATTTTGAGAAACAGAAATTGCAAAGAAAACAAAAACAACTGAAATTATTCCAGTTAATCAATATGTAGACATAAATTAACTGGAAAAGAATTAAAAGTATTCGCAAAAGAGCAGAGAAGAAAGAATAAATTCGTACACTTCAGGGAAAATAAAAGTATTGTAAAAAGTATTGTTTGAAAACATTTTCATCAATTAATTAAATTGAAACAGAATGTTGCATGGAAATGAATTTGGTATCATTGAAAAGCTAATCTTTCGTACTTTAAGAAGATGTTGAAATGGATTTTGTACCATGGTATGCTCTGAAGTTATCGAGGAAAACATTAAAATTTAAAATAATTTTTAATTAATTAAAGTTCTAATTAAAATTTCGAAAAATGCTTTCTTTGTGAGCACCTACTACCCAAGAAGCAAGTACCTGCCACATTTCAAGTTTCTAGTCCCAGTGGTTTGGGAGATTCGGTGATGAATCAGTGAGTGACTTTTTTAGATATATATATAGATTAATAAACACAGTTTTTATCTTTCAAAATCTGATTGCATCTAATGTATTGAATAATGTTCAAAGATGCTATGCAGATTGGAAACACACATAACTGGGAAAGAACAATCTTTGAAAATGATGCTTTGTAATAGATCAACGAATCTAATCTATTGAATTTTAATACAATGGATTAGATGGTAAACACTTGTTTAAAAATTTCTAATTTAAGTTTATTTCTAAAATTATAAAAGACCGTTCATTGGATTATAAACAATAACTCTACATGGAAACCTACGAGCTTCCGATTGAGAGAATTATTAGAAATTGTTTGTGGACCAAATCTTTTCAAGTTTCTTATGTAGTTGTCTTGAATTAGATGACAATGAAATGCATATGCCTATTATCTAATATGCAACATAACGAATTGACAATTTTTTAAACAGCAATAGTAATTAAAATAAAGAACGCAAAGAAAATATACAAATTAATTTTATAGGCAAGATGGATAGAGTTTCAATAGCCTATTCAAATCTCTGTTAACAAAAGCACAATAGAATTAGTTCTTGGTAACATACTTTTCAAAGTTTGAGAAGGAAACCGCGACTGATGAACTAAGAATTTAGAGTAAAAGAAACAACTGGTAAAAATGACAAATTTTTCACATATTTCTTTACTTCATGTGCATTAATGGCTACGATGGTCTAGCTTTAAGGTCTCAACTTCAGGGCTGGAGGGTCCCAGGTTCCGAACCCGATCTCACAGAAAATCCATTATGCATTTGGGCTTGGTGTACTTTAAATCTGACGACGTCAGTCAAACGTCCTCCCACTGGTGTGGTGCGGAAATCTGGAGAGGGGATCGCCAGATCAGGTGTCGTTCTCGTCCATACAAATCCACGAAAATTGTTACTCCAAAACGGGGCATAAATATAATTTAACTAAACTAAAATTTCATGTGCATTAATTAATAAGACATTTGAGTGTTTATGACAAATGTTACTCCTTACAATTCATATTTATTTTGCATCAAGAATATGTTTGATATATTATGCAACGACGATTGAATTGGTCATTCTAGGGTTTGTTTGCCTATCTTTCCATATCATTCATATTGGGACTTTTTGCATCACCAGTTTTCCATGTTCTGGAATGCACATCGCCAAGAATTGGCGTTCTCACGAACAATTATTTTTTTCTCTACAGTACTCTTTTTCTCCACAATACTTCATTTTTAAACGTCTGGTGCTTGAAACAAAAATCCAGTACTGTTAAACAAATGGTCTCACCATAGAGACTGCTGTCAGTCACCATGCCTTTCTTGCAACTATATTAATTCCAGAACAAAATTGGATAACGGTATTTTCTTTCAATTGCATAGAATTTGCAGTCAAAAACACTTTTTATAGCTCTAAAAATGAAGATACATCGTATTACATAAAATTCGTTAATGGGTTTCTTCGCTGAATTCAAAGAATTTTCAGCAAGTTTCTTTCTTAAAAGGGATCAAAATTTTCCATCTCTAGCAGAGACTCTAAAACTTGTTTTACCACTAGCCTTGTGTCAATGCGCTGAAAGCAGCAAATAGTGAAAGATAAATTAGTATGATGTTTGAATGGGAAATTTTTTGAAGAATATTTAAAAGAAATGTCAATCTTTTTGTAAATTTTCAGGAATGAATTAAATTGCCTTTCCTTTTCGAAAGTCATGGTTTATCGTGTAGTTAATTAATTTTTTGTAATGCAAGAGCTGTCTTAGAACGCAACGTAAACTTGAACGATCTATCAGAAAACTATAAGAAAGTTATAATTTATAATAAAATTAAAAATACTAAATTTACAAATGTCATAGTTAAGCAATGCTCTTCAAGTATGTCTCATGTAAAAAAGACATAGAAGCAATATTATTGTCAGAACGTAATTATACATCAGTAAATTAAATATAGTATTAAAAATAGCATCCATATCATTAGAATTACAGTCCATATCATGAGTCAAATTTTACCTAAATTACCCCATTTTAATTAATTTAAATTTTTATTTAATTTCCTGAATTGGATTATTCATTCTTTTGAGTCATATTCATCCAGAAAATGCGCTAAAATTGTTAGTCACAGGGTTTTTTAAAAGATTTAACTCCGTACCTAGGCAGATACCTAAAAGCTGTATTATTAGTTGTAATTTAAATTGACGCCATGATGGCAAATGTTAGAAGTAGATGCCTTTCTCAAAAGTGTTTCGTTTCCTTCATAGTCAAACTTAATTATAAATTAGTTAATGATACCATTATCAAAAAAATTAGAATCAATGAATTATTTTCATTAAATGAGTGATATGTGGTATTTTAATTCTTTGTTAGTACTAATTGTAATGTAAATAGACGATATCCTGTTAAATGGAGAAAGAGTGTTACATCTTCTGGATTCTCCAGAGTGTTACGTCTTCATGAGTTGTTATATGTTTACGTGCCAGTTTAATTTTGGAATTAATTTTTCATCTTGTAGGAGGAAACGTGTAAGAAGATGTTAATTTAGATTTTAGATGACACCAGTAATATTTTTTATGTGACTATGACGTCATTGACTTGATTTTATATAATTATAAATATTTTTTCTAAGCGGTATCATTGATTTTTACACCGTTTTAAGATATTAAAAAAAAACATACTTTTCTGTGGAATGTTATACTATTATATTTATGAATAATTGATGAGATGAAAGATTACATCAATAAATTATGAATAATTATGATAGTATATAAATGAATCATCAGTTATTTATAAATCATTGAAATGACGATTCATTCAGTCCATCGTAATTATACAGAAATTATTGATTATTCATTTTGACTATCATAATTATTCATAACTGATTAATACAGTAATTTATTTCCGCTATAAGAATTTTTCATAAAAATCATTAATATGAAGATTCATTATCATAATCTATAAAAATAAAAATTAAAGGCCAGTTTTTTGTACGGTATAGAAATCTGAATAGATTTTCTTCAAATCTGGCTTGCAAATACCATGATGCATAAGGAAGGTCTAGTGAAGGTTTCATGACAATTGATTCAATAGTTAATTTTTTATTAATTAAAAATTATGTTTCCACTGCGCATGCGCAGTTCTAACTCTTCTTCTGAAGAACCTGGAAGGTTAAAGGATATTAATAGCTTATGGCGAAAATTATAGTTAGCTTATGGAGGTTTCTGCGGTTTTTAAAAATAGTTTGGTTCAATTAATATTCTCATTTTAATTGTAAAATGTTTGGGGATATAGTTTTTTACATTAAAAAAGAATGAAAAAGAATGAATGAAAGAATTTTTATCCCGAGCAACGCCGGATATATCAGCTAGTTATTCATAAATCTTTTATACGATGATTTATTTATGCCATCATAATTAACAATCATTATACAAACAATTCTTTTTTTTATAAAATCTCCATTTACTAAAATGCACTAAAATTGCACTAAAGGTGCTGTAATATACCCCGAAATATTTAGATAATTCTATTTTAGGATATCATCAACAAGGAAAAAGAAATCATTAGATTCCTCATTCAAGCGGGGAAAAGAAAACATATTTAAGACAAGGAACAGAAAGTTGCGTCAAAATTGAGCAATGATTCTATTTTATTATCTCAATCCATCGAAATGTTGCCATCAGTAGATGCAAAATTCCTCTCCGACAACCCTCAAAGCACTGCGTCGTTTTTATTACCAAAATAACGATGCATGTAAATATCACTGCAACCGTATCTAATGTCTCGATGACGCCATTTTTTTACAACACAGCATACATCCTTACTTACATTAGGTTTATTCATTTTATTCGCCGTTAAAACCAATAGATTGATGGGGATTGTACCTGATTCTGGTGGGTGTATAAATAAAAATCACGAAGAATTCGCATTAGAAAAATGTTTTAAAAAATAGCAGAATAAATAAAAAGTTGGGAGTAACAGAGCTATATGTATTGGATTTCGAATAGCCCACGTCGGTTGAGGCATTCTATCTTTGAAATATTTATGATGACTTAGTATTGGAGGTGGAAGCGTTCTTTTTGCGGAATTCAGGTGCACGAAAAATTGACGTTATGTTTCAACCTTAGCGAAAATGATTCAACAGAAAGTGAATTCTCTAGGATTACTGCATTATTGTTATTTTTTGTATCCGTTGATTTTTGGGCATGCGATATTTTTTCCCGTTCTCGCAATCATATGACCGGATAGGGAACGTGTAAAAATACGTGCAAGTAACTCGAATGTTTCGAGTTTCCAAAGTAGATGCAACATGCATTGCTTGAACTGCAAATGCAACATGCAGTAGTTTGAAACAGGAAAGAAATCTACTTTTTAGTATTGGTTCCTTTAAATAAATAGTAAATAAGGAGGTTACAAAAAATCTTCCGAAGCTAATTTTAAAAAATAATTAAATTTCAAAATTCCACTTAATATGCTTATTTAATGGTTGTAATCAAGCGACTCCACTTGATCCCATTAATTTTAAGTGAAATAATTTAGTTTAACTTGAAGTTGGAATAAATATCGAAAGCATTTTTAAAAAAATTACTATGAAAACAATCATCAAAAACATTAGCTATTTTTAATGCTTTATTGTTCGAATAATAATAAAATAACGACATATCAGTTATTATTCAAACAAGAAGTCAAATTAAAATTTTATTTTGTTATTTATTATTATTCAAACAATAAGTAATTAGCAATTTTTTGTCTTATTATTGAATATTAATAAATCGTCGCTTTACAAGCAACACCAATTATTGAAATTTCAAACAGGAAGAAAGTGCTCAATTTTTAGCAACTAATAATGAATATTTCTGAATTTCTTTTTACATACGGCAGAAACATGCAGTCTCATGTTTATATCAGATGTTAAAAAAATTCAGAAATATCCGTAATTAGTTGCGAAAAATTGAGCACTTTCTTCCTCTTTGAAATTTCAATAATTGGTGTTGCTTGTAAAGAGACGATTTATTAATATTCATTAATAAGGCAAAAAGTTGTTAATTACCTTATTGTTTGAATAATAATAAGCATTTTGTTATTTAATGTTATTCAAACAATAAGGCAGTTAATAATTTTATTTCGCTTTAAAGATAAATCAAACTAAATAGTTGAAGGGATATCATATTGGAAATAAAATATCTTTTGTTCTTTGATGCATTGGAATAAATTTACGTGACATCACAGACAATTAATGAGCCTCTGCAGATACCATCTAACATTTAGCTGCTCGATGTATTACGCTGTACTGCAATGTTGCGTTTTTTCTTCTTTTAATAGACGCGCAATGAATTCAAAAATAAAATAAGAGACATTTCTTGGGCGTTTATCACGTGAAAATAAATGGATCCATTTGCAAAAATTTTCTAATATTTTTCTTATTTTCTTAACTTTTTTTGCATTTAAGAAGTATATTTTAAGTCATTTGTTATTTACATATTACCACTCGATCCATGAGGATTTTTATTAATACCTTTTATTAGTTCTTTCTTAACATTATTAGTGTATATATTGGCATCTTCAATAGCTTGCTGATTATTGATAATTCTTTCTAAGTAGATTACGTGATGATTAGTGTAATAATTTCTCTCCACAAACCTTCACATGCTCAAATAAATAATACATCTATGTGCATTTGAAACTTTACACTCTGAACATTTCCAGTTGAACGTGGGATTAAGACTGAATATACAATTATCTATTATCAGCTGATTCAAACGGATCTTTGCTTTGAATCAGTTTAAATTAATATAATTTCATTAAAAATCATAATTTGTTTTGGATTATATAGAGTTTGTGATGATAACCTCAAACATCCAGTTTTCAATGTCGGCGAATTCTTAAGTTGCCAAAAAACTTTAAAGCTCGTCTCGTTTCAGAGTATGCATTTATAAGAATCCTTAAGTGGATATTTAGTGTTTTATACTCTCTGCAAAATTAAATTTTGGGCCCAGTTTCAGCATTCTAAGAGTGCAACTTGCTCTCTTTTGTAGATAAGCCATAAATCAATTACCTGAATTAAGAGTAACTGACGTTGGAGATATCAGCTTATGAATTGTTGTTATGCTCGGAGTGAAGCCCCGTGTCTTATACATGAAAAAACTGTCATACAATAACCTTGATGGAAAAAAATAGTTTGTAATTTTAATAGTTATAAATACAATTGATGACTAGCTAAATAAAATGATTTGAAATATATTTAATCAATATTTTAGTACTCAGAGTTATATGGGAAAAGGATATTAATATATTTTTTTAAAAAATTTAATTTCCATTTTATGTTAATGATTTTATTGCTTGCTTGCAATTCCGACGACGTTAAGAGTTATATTGAGGTGGAATGAGTTTTGCTTTTCTCTATATATGAGAGTCTTTCACATTTCATATAACCGCATTAAGTCTAAAATTTGAAATTAAGAATGTGTTAATACAATTTAGAAATACATTATCAAACAACATCAGCTATCAAAGATTTTATTTGAAAATTTTATATAAAACTTCAGTGCTTTTTCGTGTTTTCTTAATATTTGCTTAAATATTAAAGAAATTGTCAAAATCTATGACAGTTTATATAATTTTGTATATTTCATAGTCTTTATGAGCACGTATGCTAGAGCTTTAAAACCAAGTTTTGGAAATATTTTTCACATTCAGTTCATACTCTCCAAACTTATCTTATAACATGTAGATTTGATTATTTAGAGAAACAAATAATCATATATTTTTAAAAGGATTGAATCAACTATTAATTATGAAAATACAAAGAAAGTGTAAATTTTGGTTTGGATTTAGAATTTCAACCTTTCAAAACAATATTTAACAATAAATGGGAAACAAACTCTAAATTTTGTTAAAATTGCTAAAAAAAATAGATTCGAATAATAGAAATTGGCTTACAAAACAATTTTTAACAATTTTTTGAGAAAATTTTAAGAGTAATGGATTTCTCTTCAATTTAAACATGTTCCTGAAATTTCGCAACACAAGAAATTAAAATAAAGTACACTAAAGCCTATTTTTTCATATACTTGCCATATTTTTAATTAAATATTTTATTTATTAGATTGTAAATATAAATTTTAGCTCGATGTGACGAAAAGAGAACAAGTTAATATTTTGTAAAAAAAAGTCATAGAATGAACGTTGCATGGAAAATATGAATTTGCTTTTAAAATGTTTCAATTAGTTTGCAGACGATTTTAAATTTAAACTCGCAAGAACAGATATTTTGAAAGCATTTCTAATTAAGAAATATAATTTCAAGTTTATTATCAAACAGGTATTAATTTTTGATTTATGAAAATTAGAATAAATAATATTTATGTATTTCATATTTTGTAATCATATGAAGAAAAGATAAAATTACAATTAAGTATAAAAAATTATATTTGGAACATTCCAAAACATTTCAAGAAGACATTATTTATTTGTAATGAAAACATTTAAATTTAACTATGCAAAATTTTCTTTTCGTCCATATGGCAACGGAAGAAATAATAAAATAGTTTTAAAAGTTGTGTTCCATATTTTTAACAATTTGTAGAATATTGCAGTTTAAGGAAATATATGTATTTTCGGTGAAATTTAATACTGCAGGTAACTATCATGAATTTTTTATTGCTAGAACACAAAAAATTTAAAATTTTAGTTTTTAAATCGTTATGAACTTTTAAAATCGTTTGAAAATAATAAAAGTTCTCAGTGATCAGTGTTTTGCTGTTACTTTGTTATCTTTATGAATTCTACAGATGGTATGCTTACTGAAATTTAATATTTTTATTTTTATTAAATTTCAAAACTCGAACACAGTCGTTTTATTTCATAAATGTGCCGAACTATATATATAATGTTCTGTAAGGTAAGAATGTAAATATATAATACCTAAATTTTGAAATATTTATTCAACAATAAATGTTTTATATAAATATTTTAGACATTTTTTTATTATTTCTGGATATAACAATATATCAATCATTCTAAACTGGCATTATTTTTAAATTAGTACTGTAAGGTAAAATGAAATATACTTATTCTTGGAATTCTTTTAAACTGCTTAAAATGATAATATTTCAATATATAATAATACTTTAACTTTTGTAAACATCATTTAATTTTTTATGTGAAAACTATAGTAATAATGTAAAACAATCATGAATATTATTTTTTGAATGTTTTGTTGGCTATTGTATTTCTTTTCCATAAATACGATTTTTGTTGGATTTCATTATTAGAAATAAATAATAAGATTAATTAATAATGGGAAATATTAATTAGAAGTTTGAGGCCAAAAATTTGCAACTACGAAAATTACTTTTTTAAATTTGGCGATAATTTGATCGCATTTTCAGATAACATAGTGCGACATATGCAAAATAGATTAAGCTGTTTAATACGTTTATAATAATTTAGAATTGAAATATAATTAATTTTGTTTAATAAATGACATTTAACGTTGAGTAAAATTATAATTAGAAAATTTTTTTAAAAATGTTTTAAATGGTTTTTAAACAATGATATATAGTTTATGGTAGTACAATTTTGTTTCTAATTTTATAGGGTTATAAAAACATATAAAAATGTTAATGCACGTTGTATCTTTTCGAAGACTTTTAGAAGGATATTTTTAATGAAATTTAAGACTCGAAGTTTGTCATTGAGATCTCAAAGGGTTGCAATTAAACACGGTTTGAGATTTTTAGACCAAAAAATCTAGTATAATCTAGTATATAATCTAAAATAGTTAAGAAAATGGCTGTAAGACTTGATAACCAATCCTTACAGTTTCAATTAACCTACTCCTACATTCAGACAACAAGCTCTCTGCACCAAACCCTTTCTTTAAAATAAGCAAACGCGCATTTAGCGACAGCCCCTCACTGAGATGGTGTAAAAAATCAAATGTTATGGCCCTGTACATCATAAAAAGTGGTATCAGTGAAGATTGTACCAAATTCTCCCCATGCAGAAAAATTTAGCTTCCACACTATCCTGTTTTTACGACGCTGATCTTTGCTATTTTCGGAGCCTGAAATTGCCTATACTTGACCGTTTAGAGAATTATTGGTTCAAAAATTGAAGTTTGACCCTCTCTCGTATACAGGTTAGTCATTCGACAGGTTATTTATATTTTCGAACGTGTAATGCTCTGCCTCAAATTCAGCTTTCTGTCGTGTAAGGGAGTATTGTACATAGTTTTGGATTCGCGATGATTTAAATTACTTTAGTTACAACTTTGGGAAAGTGGTGATTTAGAGTTTTGATGATTCATTTCCAAAGTTTTGAAAAGTTTCTTGTATAAATACAATACTTTTCATTTCGCTTGAGAACATCAAATGGAAGTAAATTGCATATTCAAGGATTAGTTGTACGGATTTATATGCATATTTGTTTAAAAATAAACTTATTTCATTTGATGCTGATGGCATATTTTAAATTCTCAATGTATGTGCCATGGTGGAGTAACAAACATTGCAATTATATTTATTTTAAGTAACTAAGTAATAAGCAGGTAAAAATGCTTTCTTATAAACACGTTCTTACCATTTCATTTTCGAATTCTTAATTTTAGCTCGTAATTTTTTTTATCTTTGACATTTCTGCACATTTTAAAATAAAATCCAACATGATGTTTTCTGTTTTTGTCTATTTATAAATTTTTAAAAAACAATGTGTATTTAAAAATAGAATAAATAAGGTAGGAAATATGTTTCCAGTTCTTTTATATTAAATAATTTATCAGCAAAATAATAAAGGCTTTTTACCCTCTCTTGCATCTAATATTTTTAATTTGAAAATTTAAATTAATCTAGTTATATTTTTAAAGTCAACAAATATCTTTAAGTCACCAAAGTCAAGTGACCAAAATTGAAGTCTTTCCTTTCATTATTTTCAATAAATTAATTTCAGGAAGAATAACACATGTTATATTATAAATGTTTTTGGTTCACCTTTGTATAATCACGTCCAGTTTTCCTTCTTTGTTTTCGTCGTGTTTCGTTATTTATCGAATGAATTTACTCTATTATTGCCTCCATAAAATATTTATTTATTTAAAAGAAAAGCACACTACAGAGAAAACTCCAGTTGCAGAGTTCATACACAAAATGAGCACCAAACATACAAAAGAACAGAAGCCTTAATCAATGAATCTTAAAGAATTAGAAAATTAAAGCCTGTATACGGTCGTCTTGAAAACATTAAATACATGGTAAGAATATAAAAGTTCTAATATATTATATTATAAATGAATAATAATTTAAAAGTTGAATACACATAGTCACTCAAAAATAAAAAAAGCCAGTCGAAATCCACGTCGACTGATTAATTAAATAAGAAATGCTAAGAAATTCCTTTTATCGTTGTCATTTTCATACATCTGCATGGAATGCACGTTAAATGCACAGATTGTAGTAGCAGAATTTTTATTGTTTCTTACTGTCTGATACAACTGCTGCACCAGTAAACAATTAGGTTACCACGCCACTCCCCGTTTAAACAATCAGTATCTACTCTATTTACCTGGCTGATCGTTTTATTTCATTGTCTTATTCAATCAATCCATGATGTGTCGATTGATTTTTAATGCTGGAAATATAATTATCTCAATCATGAAATATGACTAATCATATAAGAAATGCTAAGGAGTCTCTTTTTCAATTCTTATTTTCATGAATACCCAAGAAATGCGAGGTAATCTTCCACTTAACTGTGGTACGAATGCTGTACCAACAGAATTTTTACCCTTCCTTACTGTATATTACAATTCTGTACCAGTAAACAATTAGAATTTCACCTCCGCCTCGGTTTAATTAATCTAACTCTGCTCTATATGCCTGGCTAAACATTTTACACCATTCTACAACTCAATCACTCCATGATGGATAGATTGATTTTTAATGAGGGAAAACAAAAATAGTAGCACCACTGGGGGAAGAATAGCAGCATTGAACACTAGAGACCGCATTTTGTAACTTCTTAAAAATAGGGAAAATCATTTCCGTGATTATTCTCCAAATTCTTCGTAGTAAGAGGATATTTAACACAATCTGACAATACATTTTTAAGTAAATTCATAATTGAAACGCACATCAAAGGACACTTAAATAAAGAACATACAGGATAAAACTTAAGATTGCCATTAGAAAAAAAATTAGGATTTTCCAAAAAAAACCCCAAATTCAAATCCAGGGTTTGCGAAGATGGTCTTAAATTATCGGAAGCTTAGAAGCTATGTCTTCAGAAAACGTTTGGTAAGAAATGGCCACCCTGCGTGACGTAAGATGACGGATATCCGCTGTTATTACACCAATAAACTCAAAATTAGGGCAATCATGGTCGCATCTGGGCTATCAGCAGTTGCCGCGGAGAGTTATTAATCCACCGTCTTTTGCTATAAATCAAGGATATTCGTCATCGTTTCCTACAACAAGAATGTGAGAATTTATATAAAACTGCTTCGTTAGGTGACTTTTATTTCAAAAATAAAATAATATTTTAGTAATGAAACTTAAGATTTAGTTTTATCTTTATAAATGTTGACTGATGGAAACATTGTTCAAACAATGGTATAACAAAAATTGAATTTTTGCCTGAACAACAATTCCGATTTCCGCAGTTATAAAAATTAAACCAAATTCTCACCAAATAGCTGAGATTTGATGAGGAGCTTTGAATTTATTGTTATGAATAGTTCAGCATTCTTTACAATACAATTGTGGAATCTTTGCCCTTTTCTCCGTTTACTTATACTGCTTATATTTGCCTAGAAATTTTAGGAAATACCTAGAAATGTATTATTTTTGACGAAAATAATTATGAGCAGTACTTCTTGATTTTAGACAGCTTTTTTCGAAGGAATTTCAAAAATATTAACTCTTGAAAGCTTATAATTCAAGTTAACAATTTCGATATTTCAGCTTCGATGCTTATGAGTATATTATTATTGAAATGATGGTATAGCATTAAGGAAAATATCGATGATAATGTAAGGAAAAAATTGATCTTGAAATGGGAAAATTATTGAAAAAAAGTCAGAATTAAGTATCAGATATTAATATATTTATATTGCACATAAATAAAAAGTCTAAAGAATCTCAACATATTCTTTGATGCCTTGAGGTTTCCTAGAATCCTCTCCTTAAATATTTCTATAACAAAGAAGCTTTATTTGAAACTAATTTCTGATGAAACATCGGAAATTATAACCCTTAATAAGGTGATACTATAAAAGTGTGCTAAATTTTTAAATGTTTGGGTTTAATTTATAATTTTATTTACTGTGTCTTTAAATAATCGTCATTGTTATTTGAAAACCGATGGCCTTCAATGCGTATTGCATAGCTTAAAATATGATTTAATATAGGAATTCTTTTTTCAATCATTCAAAATTTCCTATAAAATTCAGTAAAATGTTATATTTGAAGGTAGGTTCATTCAGGAATTGTCTTTTATTGAAATCCAGTTAGAATTCTTTGCGTTTACTTTCTTAGTTCCGAAAGTAATAATATCTGAAAAAGAAAAATTGATAATGAAAATTTCTTCGGAAAAAATCTGTTGATTATCATATATTTGGAAATTCCTCATGACCATGTTTCATATACATTGTGGAAGACATTTTCTTCATTCTGTAAAACGTCATATTTTGTTCAAACACGATTTTTTATAACTGGATTAGTTTCTTTATTTTTCTCAATAAAATCAAAAAGGAAAATTATGATATCTATCAGCATTGAAAAGATTATAGCAAATTTAAAAAAGTGGTGCTTTTTTTAAGTTGTATAATATAGAATTGGCATGTAAATACTGGTGTTGAGGGATATGTTTATTTACAGAAGATTTAGCATTCCGATGAATTGTATATTGTTGTTATTCTTATAAATTAATAAATTTTTAGATGTGATGGTGTAAATGTTTCATCTGATATGTTTTTATATTTTTCATTCCTCTTCAATCAAAATATCCATTGAATTTAATAAATGTTGAACAGATTAATTTTATGTCACAAAACACTACTTTAATAGCTTACAACTTTAATAATCTCTCCCTCCATTAATTTTTTTATTTATTTATATATTACAGGCTTTAGAATATAAATTTTTAAAAATATCTTATGATTAATAACCTCGCTTACAGATTTAAAATTTCAGACAGAAGATTAAGATATTTAATCCGATTGACAAGTGGTGTCTATTTACTATTATCATTTAAGCGTTCTATGTTTGTCATACTGAATTAAAATATTTTAGTTATTCCTTTCTGAATAACCAAAATAAAGATTTCGAGATCCACGGTATAATTCTCATCTTTCATAGAAGATTCAAAAGACTTAGACAAACGCATCAGAACTTAAAGCATTTCATTTATATTTCCTGCGCAAACTTTATTGAATCCTGACGTCTCCAATTCATCTCCGCATTTAATCAGAAACAATAAAGGAGCCTTCTGCCATTGAAAAAAGCATTCCTCTCTGAAGTAATACTCCCTCCACTAACTTTGATGAAACGTCTGAAACAATTTTCGTCTGTATGAGTGTTTTCTTCAGTCTGGAATCAATCCGCCCTCCAAACCACCCGTTGCTTTCAATCGGGTACCCCTGTAAAGATCGAGGCGCTGATGACACGGGTAGTTCATCACTGCCCGTTACATTGGGACCCCAACAAAGAAGGCGACAGATAACGGTCTGTCAGGCTGTCTGCCATGTTGGCGACTTTATCCTTCCTCCATATGTCTGCTCAACTGTCTTCTGAATTACGTTTGTCAGGAGTTTAATTCTTGTAAGCCACTTTTGTCTGAAAGGCGATATTTTTGGCGGCCATATCAATTTACTTAAACAGGAAATCTAATTTTACTACATAGGATATCGGCATTAATTTTAATCGCACAAAAAATGTCACAGATGTCTGTCACATTACTCTTTATAGCCATAGGAAAACAGTAATGTGACAGATATCCGTGACAACCTACTTATGTAATTCAACTTCCAAGCCGTCTCTTTCGTTTTTCATATTCATTTCAAAAGCAGGTAATTGATGTTTATTTGTATATTTTCTTAAAATTCCATGGATAAATTATTTTTAAAATTTTAGAAACTTCATTAAATGCAAAAAAAAGTTCGGTTTATTCACTTTGAAGTCTTTAAAGTTAAAAAATCAAAATAATTGGGAGGTTAGAAGGTAAAATCTCCTTATAAAGTTATACAGAAAATAGAATTGAACCTCATAGAATTTATGTAGGGAAATTCAATTTTGTTTCTTTAAAGTAAACTATGGATAAAATTAAATTAACTCAGAGATCTGGCGAATTTTATCAATCTTCTTTTGAAAACTACATTTTGTTCTAGTTTAATCTCAAATCATCTAGGAAGTTAAGAAAGTCTACGAAGACAATGATATTTCAATTTAATTTCAAAACTAGGTGCCCCAAAAGCTCCAAAAATGTAGTTCTATGAATGCTACTATGTTAATGCTTGAAGTCTGTCTAGGTAAGCGAGATTTTGACATAAATATCTGATAAGTGGTGTGGAGCTATAGTCACTGTGATATATAAACGATGACTTCCGTACGAATATCATTGAAGATAATCGGAAATCGTCAGCTCTTTTATAAAAAATCACTTAAAGCTGTGTCAACGTCCATCGTCGGTGTTTAAAGTTCATTATACAGAAATACATAAGACACTTTATATTTTATTGCTTTCTTAATCATTTAATAAATAACAGTTAAAGGAGATATAAATGATATCTAATATTGGAACTAGCTGAAAATTATTCCGATCAAGATGAATAATTTTTTAAACGTATTGCTTTAGATCTAAAACTGCACTTGAAATATGCCTAATTAGCCCTTATACTGTACGAATCATTGTCAGAGTGCATCACTATTGTCTTCCTAAATATAATTCAACATGAATATGGCTAAAATTAAATAATTTACACTTTCGTAATTTCTAAAATTCCTGATGATGACGTAACCAATAGACATACATACTTAACGGATAAATCTATTTCACTGACAGCAAATACTTGAAATCAATTCTACGACTGCTGATAGTAATAAAGACTATCGAATATTTGCATATATATATATATATATCGGTAAATTTTATTTCAAATAAGGTAAAAGAAAGTCAATCCCCAACCAAATTTACAAAAATCATTTAAAAATGCATTATATAAGTAGTTTTGTTAAATATAGTAATACTTAATAAAGAAACTATGATGAAACAAATTACACTTAAGTACTCATAATATCCCGATGTAATGTATATTAATAAAATTTAGTTCCTTAAACTGGAATTTTAGAGTAAAATTTGTCTATTATTTCATTGAATATCTAAAAATATCGATTGATATCCATCAAAATCTATCCATTAATATCTATTTAAGAATGAATGTCATATTTTCCATTACGAATTAACTAATATAAAGGATCTGTGGTAAATGTCATTAAAATATATGAAAAATTTTATTATCAAATTTACGGAAATCGTTGATGATGGCGTGTATTTAGTAGTGTTATGCATTCTTTTATTATGGAACACAAGCAAATATTCTGATAAAACTTCTGATACCACTGAAGACTATTGGCATCTCTATCGCCAAAATTCACTTAAAGTTAGGCCAATACCGAAGCCAAACTTCCAACAACCCTCCTAAACTCCAAATAGGACGCAATGTCACACTTCCCCATCCTCCTCACTCTCTTACCCCATCTCTTTTCTTCTCTTTTAGAGTTATCTCTCATCCGGGACTTTTCACGCCACGTAAAGCATCCCTCTCCTCCCCCCTTTCCTTCTCTTCGGAACATACAAAAGGATTACAGACCAGATTTGGTGAGGGTGGTGGTGGGGTGGAGAAATCAACTCCAAGAAACTTCATCTTGATCTCCTTACAGAAACAGCAGAAGAAAAGAATAGAAAATTAGATTTAATGCATCTTCTTTTGAGCAAAGTGATATATAGTCGCTCAGAGGGGAGATTGTTCTTTCCGAGCTTCAGGGGTTGGAATATCCAAACTAAAATTCTTGCTCACTCGGCACCTTTGTTTTGGGAAATTAAACAGAAATTATAAATTGCTTTCGCAGGGGGCAAGAAACTTGTACGTATTTTTCACTTGCGAATGGATCAAGTTTATACTCTGTGAAATGGAGATGGCAGATTAAGAACAAAGTATCAGATGAGTTTTATTGTTAAATCTTGTACATATCTCATATATTACTCTTAGTAATTCATGAAGTATTTTTCTTGTATCTCAAATGTTAAGGCTTCGTTTAGCGTCGTGTATTAGTAACGATGACGTAGATTATAATTTTCGGTAGTTTAGGAAGAAACAAAAAATTTTAAAAATATCACACATTTGACTGAAAATATTAAAAAGTTCTATAACACCCGTTGCAGACTGTGCAAATCAACTCAACATTTCATCCGGTGAAGGCCATAAGTATGCTGTAATGCTGTAAACAGTGGCGGCTCGTCCATAGGAGTTGCAGAGATGCAGTCCCCCTTGAAATTATTTTAAAAGATTACATTTTCCTTTTTATTCTAATTGGCTTACTTTTCCAGTTTGAAAATTCAGTAATCAACGAAAATGGCAAAAAAGTAATAAAAAATGTAAAAGGAAGACGGATCAAGATCAATCAAGATTTAAGACAGAGACAGACCAGAGCTGCAGAAAATTTTGCCCCTCCTCAGGGTATGAAATTAACGCAATGAGCAACGCGAAGCTGTAGAAAAACAACCCTTTCTCTGCTTGAAATTGCATTAATTTGAGCTGCACTCCGGAGCAGCTCAAGATTAGCGTGACTTCCTAATTTGGCCTTTTTTCGATTTTTCTCAGTAGCTCAGTCGTTAAGTAGTTTTTTTAAATCCAATTCTGGAGGAGTTGTAATTTTTTGCTTCATTGTGTTTTTTCTGGTCCTGATTACAAATCTGAGGTTTGCCACCAATAAGTTTTGTTAGAATTTTAGTTATAGCCAGAAAACATGAAAAAAATTTTTCCCCAGTTTTTTTTTTGCTTATAACTCAAAAACTATCAATTTTTAGTATATCATCATTACATATCAAAATAATCAGCACAAAATTTCCTACAACTTGGGTCTATACAACTTTTGCAGCACTGCTTGAGCTGACGAGCCGTCACTAGCAGTAGAGTTTTCTTTGAAGACTGTAGATTTCTACTCGCTTATAAGGAAAATTTTGCTGTCGATCTTTAACTAATGTTGCCTCCGACTGGTACTGTTACTTTAATTAACTATGTGCAAGGATGATTTCAAATATTGAAGAACTATCTCTGCTTGCTATTTTATCCTTTCAGAGAGAAAGAAGTCATCATAACTAATGTGGGTGATTCATTGGCGTTTTCTTTAAGTTCCACTAAGTTAGAGGTTAGGAATTCACCTTTTCAATGATTCTGGGACAGAAATAGTGTAAATGGACATTGTCGATGTCATTATCATTTTAAGTTTAAGACATATACATACGAGTATGAAATATTTTGTTTGATAGCATGTTCATATTATAAACACACCATAACTAACAGATAGAGATTTAAAACAATCAACTAGAAAAAGTAGAATTGATTTAAAAAAATTAACTTAAACTTTAAACAGAAACAACAAAATAAATCAATTTAAACAATAAAATTTAGATAATAAAATTTATACAATGTTTAAGTAGCAATTGCAGCAGCAAACAAAAAAAACGAACAATTTCAATCAATATCATTTCTTTCTTTCACAATACACTTACTGATTCCTGTAAGTTAAGAGATTTGCAAATGTTAACTGACTGAATTTAGTGCGCAAAAAGCAAGATTAAGTTTTGAACATTTTATTCATTTATATGATTTTCATATTTCTACTATGGGAATATAATTATTTGAATCTAATACCGAATACCATCAAAATAATTTAATTTCATAATACTTTACTTTTTCCGAAGATAAAGAAATGAAAATTAAGGTTGAATTTGTCCCATATGATTTTTATTTAATAATAGATGTTAATTATAAAAAAAAACATGATTTTTCCATAAGCATTTTAGATTTTCATTCAAGAAACCTCGACAGACAATTCTTATAAGATATTTAAAGCTACCTTAACCTCTTCAGGGCTAATGATACATAATGTTAGTTTAGAATTTCTTTTAAATTGCAGAAATTTGAAGTGGAAAGTAAGAAATCATTATTGGATAAAAGTTCA
>BGPR01016192.1:0-35088 GCA_013235015.1 Araneus ventricosus
AGAAAGAAAGGCATTTTTTCATTTATACCTATCATAAATATTGTTCATAATTTTATATGCTTTAGGAGTATATGAAAATTGGGCAAAGATAGTGTCGGAGTGAGAGTAGATTAAAGTTTCATCTAGCTGGAGCAAAATGCTTTTAATGGTTCACAGATGAGGAAAGCTGTGATCTCTGTACTTTCTGCACCCATTTGGTAGATTCCGTTTTCTTAGTAATGCCTTTTGGACTTAAAAGTGCTCCTGAAGTACAATTTCAAAAGGGTTGCGAACAATATTTTTGAAGACTGCCCAGACATTATCCATACTTGATGATATCATGGTATATAGCAGTAAAAATGAGATCATCATGAAAAAATTGAAAAGGTGTTCCAAATTACAGAGAAAGTGGATTAAACTTGAATTGAAGATATGGCTAAAATTGTTGCTTCTATTGCAATATTTAGGCCACATCATCACCTGATATGTTTCTCCTGATCCGAAAAAGGTCACATCACCGATTTTCCTGTGCCTACCAGTAAACCAAGAGCTGATGAGATTCTTGGGTATGTATTACATACCTCATAAAATTTAGCTTAAGTTTTCACAAGAAACTTCAATTCTTTTAAGAGATCTGCTCAAAAAAAAGATACAAATTGGCTATGGGATTCTCATCATAATGAAGCTTTCTTGAGAGTTAAAGACTTGCTACAGTCGACTACTTTTCTTAAATTTTTTTGATAAAGATAAACCCATAGTGTTATCTGTTGATGCAAGTTCCTTCGGCATTGGTGGAGTTCTTCTTCAGAAAGGGCAACCAGTTGCATATACTTCAGCTACTCTTTCTGAGGCTCAGACAAGATATTCTCAAATTGAAAAAGAGCTTCTTGCAATTGTTCATGCTTGTGAACATTTTCATTATTATGTTTTTGGTCAACATGTTGAAATAGAAACTGACCACAAACCTTTGCTTGGCATAATTCATAAGCCATTTGAAAATATATCACCAAGACTGCAAAGACTCTTATTACGTCTGCAAAGATACAGTTTCAAACTAATTCATGTTCCAGGGAAATATCTAGCTGTTGCTGATCCTGTCTCAACATCTGACATTGACAATGCTCAGTTAATGGTTTCCCTATTGGTGCAAGCATCAAAATCCAAACTTGATGAAATTTTGCTAGAAACTAAAAATGATATAGAACTCCAAAGTGTGGCAAACTACATAGAGAATGATGGCCTGAAAGAAAAAGTGTAGTCCTGCATGCACAACCTTATTGGCACTGTCAATCTGAATTGCATATAAACAATGGCCTTGTCTGTCGTGGCCAACGTCTTGTAATTCCAAAATCTTGTCGCAAAGATGTCTTACATATAGGACACAGGGGCATAGCGTCCTGCAAAAACCTTGCTCGTCAATCTCTTTATTGGCCAGGTATGAACACTGAAATTGAAAACATGGTATCACATTGTGATATTTGCCAACAAAACCAAAAGTCAAACTGCAAAGAACCTCTTTTAGACAGAAAACTAGCTGAGCGACCTTGGCAAAAGGTTGCAATTGATTTCTTTCACCTCTCTTCAGTGACATATCTTCTAATTGTGGACTATTTTTCTAAATATATTGAGCTCCAACATTTACATCATACAACAGCCTCTTCAGTCATCAATGCATTAAAAACTTGTTTTGCTCGTTTTGGGATCCCTGAGGAAATTGTTGCTGATAATGGACCTCCATTTGATTCTAAAGAATTTATTGAGTTCTGTACAAATTGGGACATATTTTTCAACCCATCTAGTCCTGGATTTCCTTGCTCCAATGGTCAAGTTGAAAGATGTGTTCAAACCGTCAAATCAAGTCTTGTAAAAGCTGCACAAGACAAGAATGATGTTCACCTTGTTTTGATGGAGTATAGAAATACTCCTATGGATGGCCTACCTTCTCCAGCTGAGATTCTAATGGGTCGTCGTATTCGCACTTTGATTCCTACACTTCCTTCACAGTATGACCCCCATCATGATTGCAGTGCTGTGCAAGAACGTCTGCGTTTCAGACAGCAACGACAGCATAAATATGATTTGCATTCTCGCCCATTGAAACCATTACAAGAAAATCAAGAAGTGGTGTTTCATCTTAACAATCAGTGGTGTAAAGGAAAAGTATCCAGAGTTGGACCTCAGCCCAGGTCCTACATAATAAAAGCAGACAATGGCAGAGAGTATCGAAGGAATCGTCTTCACATAAAAGTTTTTAAACCGACTCAGCCTCTCAATCCCAGAACAACAGCTGAAGATTTATTTATGGCTCCTACAAGCAGTAATCGTACTAATAATCCAGTAGCTCAGACACATTTGTCTGTTAGTAATTCATTTCCAGTAGTGACTCAAACCCGTACACCTGTTTGTAATACTGCTCGAACAACTCGTACAGGCAGAACAATTATTCCTCCACAACGTTTTGTGGACTATGCATAAATATTAAGACTTTTAACTTTTCTGTTGTTTGTCTCTAATAATTGTGCATTATTGATTTCTGATCCTCATAATTGTGTACTATTGATTGCATTATTGATTTATTTCTCATGTTCTGTAATATGTATCTTTTTGTTTATTTTTTTTTAAAAAAAAAGGAGATGTTATTGTATTGTAACTTAACTTAATCGTAATCGAAATATATTTTGACTGTAACCGTTTTCTTAACATCATCGATCTTGTATTGTAATCGTTCACGCTCAACGTTGTTGTTGACTTGCATAATGGTGATCCGTCAATAAATAAGTTAATCTGAAATCATCTAGGATTTAATGATCATCTACATCTATTATCATCTAGCAACAAACATAACAATACGTTTGTCCAACTTTTGAACCCATTTTTTCCAAATTTCTGACGTCATCCAAGAATTTTTGTTAAAGTCATAATAAACCTCCAAAGATTTTGCGCCTTTGAAACATCTTGGATTTTTGGTTGTTCCGATAACTAATGGTTTCAATTTCTGATGTCCAGTCATATTTGCACCTAAGTTGACAGTTAATCTTGATTTGCTTTGTTTTCCTCCAAAGCATTTATCCTTTTTTAAATGTTAATGTCTTTTGAGGCAAACATTTAAAAAAATAAAGCAGTCTCATCCGGACTTTTTCTGGCTTATAGTCATTTAAAATTTTACTCAGTGTCTCCGTTATCCAATTTTCACTTTCATTATCATCAACGTCTTTCCTTTCACCAGATATTACTTTTGCCATAATTCCGTGTCTTCTCTTAAATTTTTCAAACCTTCCATTGCTTCCTCGAAATTCGTCGTATTCCAATGGCTTCGCAAATTGAAGAGCTTTCTCAATTATGAAAGGCCCAGAGATCGGATCATTTTTATCTCGCATTGTATGTATTCACTTCAAAACTGCCACATCTTCATAGACACATGTTTTTAAACATTTTGAACAAGAATTCGATGAATCAAAATTCTGAATCTTATCACTATTTTTTATTCTGGTTGATAAGCTGTTTGGAGGAATACCTAATTTTAAAGCAATATCCTTTTTCTTCGCGCCTTTATCCACCTCATGAAGAATTAAATTTTTTTCTTTGATGCTCAAGCACTTTCGCTTTGACATTTTCCAGCTACAAGAACCGAAATTACCAGCACGATAGTGATATGTCGTTCACTCCGGAACGAATCCGGATCCTCAAAAGGAACGACCGGATCCGATTCCGACCAAAAGGAACGAATTTGCCGAATCGGATTCGTGAATCGGAATTGGATTCACTCTGATTCCGCGGATTCGGAATTACTGATTCCGATTCAGAATCACTGATTCGGATCCATAATTTTGGAAGAGGATATGTTTCGTTCTGGAATGAACGATACATCATTTGGGGGGTCATGGATGATGCAGATAAGTTTCTTTGCGAGGAGCAGGAGAGGATGGTAAGATTCGGTTGACGCTGTGCATACAGATAGATTTCTGAGGTTGTTTACAAAGGAACCAGTAGAATAGTTGGCTTGACCAATGATTCTTTGGATATTGCTTGAGAAGTAAAAGAGTTGCTAGTGAAAAAAAGATACAAGTAAAAAGAATTCATAATAATTATAATTAAAAATAATTATAATTTTTTGTTCTTAACTCAAGATTTCAATATCAAAAATAGTTTCCTTAGTTAAATCTCGGTACATTGAAATTAATAGATTTGATAAATACTATTTAAGAGAAAAATTTGAGTCTGTACTTTTTTCAAACAGTCAAGAATTTTTGGTATAAAAGTTTAAAGTAAGTCAACAAATAGGCACGCATTTTAAAAATTATTAAGAAATAATATTTGTCCATGGGAGTAATTTAAAGAATTACTCACATACGTCGAATACAAGAAGAATTACTCACATACGTCGAATTTTTTTTATACACCTTTTGGTTTTGAACACTTCATTTAAGTATGCCATCCTCAGCATACGCTTACGTGGCGAGGACGGTAGAACGCCCTGTTTCGAATCCTGCTGACATGGGTTCGAGTCGCGGGCAGGCGTTGTCGTTGCAAGACAAAAGTTTTGAAAATTTTAATTTCGGATATTTTCTGTATAAAGTTATTTTATAATATATATTCAGCATTTTATTTTATTTTACTCTTTATTTCGAAACCTGATTTATTATTAGATAGATTTTAAATAATTCCTATTCTAACTTATTAGTTCCCCCATACTTATATATAAGTTTAAGGACCCTGTAATTCGATTCGATTAAATCCTTGTAATTCGAAGGAATTTTGACTAATTTTTGTTATTTTGTTTGCTGTACTTTAAACAATTTATATAAATTTTTAATACATAAAGCATACGTATATTCATTGAATAAAATGGGGTATTCCATGAGCTGGAACACTGCGCCTCTATCGCTTTTCATTATTATTAATCCACCGGGAGGGAACCGACCAGATAAGGTTTAAGGTTATACAAAACCCTCTCAGCGTAAAGATGAAATACAAAAGAAAAGGGGAAAAAATTAAAACAAAATAATAAATACAAAAGTAAACTTAAATAGTCTGCAATGAGTCTTAATTGCTGGTGGATGTCAGAAAAGTCTTTCTTAATCCATGATGATATCCTGCCTTCGTTCATGAAGGATCTTCATAATATTCATGAGTCGTGCCAGGGATCTTTTGTCTTGGACATTATTTTCACACCACGTCGAAAGGTTTTCAACACTGGGCTTCGTGATATGAAAGGACTTTGTCGCTCGGCAGATTGTTGCGCAGTAGTGTGGATCACCTTTAGCACCGCAAACGCATCGATCGTGTGAACATAAATCGAAACTGTGAAGATAGGTCACGAAACAGCCCATGTCCTGTGATGAATTGGTTGGTTCTTGAGTTGAATGAGACTCGATTAATGTTGACTTGAGGTACGAAAAGGAAGGTTCGCCGACCCGTTTCCGAAAGGTTCCATCTATCCTGCCAGATTTCAAGGGAACGCTTTTTGAGATTTTTTTAAGGCAAGATTTAGGCAGATTGATATTGAGAGTACTGCCATGAGTACCCTGTCTGGCCAACTGGTCAGCAACCTCGTTCCCTAGTACCCCCAAATCTCCTTTAACCTAGGAGATTACAACTTCGGTTTTTAAGGAGCTCCAGATGTTTAGGATTTCCAGGGCAATAGTTGAGTTTGGCTGGAGAGCCGCAAGAGCTTTCAGGGACGATTGACTATCTGTATGAACAGTGCATTTTACTAGGGACTCTTGTGATAACCTTATAACTTGTGAAGGGGAACGGATGTGAGAGGAGAAGGGAGCATAATTGTTTATCAAATAGGTTTGTCATTCCCCCCTCCGTCACATACAATACTACCCTTGTATAATTATTACATAGGTATGAGGTTATTATGAGGGTTGTTGATTCAGCACTTTTAATCGATTTTACCATTACAATAAGGAATTTTAGAAATATTAACTTTTAAATCCCCCTGTATCTTCTAAACTATTGATTCTACAAAAACAAAGTAGGCCATTTTTTGTAGGAAAGTGCATGTAGTTTAATTTTGTAATTGAGTGTTTTTTTATAGAACCCATAGTTTTAGAGATATTTAAGAAAAACTGAAAACGCCCTCCTTTAAACCCCCTTGTACCCCCCCACCGGCGGGGACTTTTAGTATGTCGTTTAGGACACTACCACCAACAACTGTGCCAAATTTCAAAACTACACCATTTTCTATTTCTATTTTTCCTTCGTTGACTGGACTAGCAATGTGATGGGTTTATTACTGTCAAATATTCCCAGTACATTAGCATTACAAATTAGATTTTTTAATTCTTTGAAAGTTTGAGAATGCAACCTAGACACTGCCATTCAACTTTTTGTTTTAAAAGTTTCCTTAATGAGCAGTTTTAGTTGAAAAATATGGCACAAACCTCCTTAAGTAATTAAGCATTCCCAGAACTCTCTGCAATTCAACCTTATTTTTCGGCTCTTTTAATTCCCCTCTAGCCTTAACCCTCTCAGGATCAGGACGCATGCCTGCCACATTAAATACATGGCCCAGATATTTAAATTCTGAAACTCTAAATTGTACTTTATTCTTATTGAATTTTATATTAAAATATTTAGCTATATGAACTACTTTAGCCAAAATTTCATCATGCTCTTTTATTGAGTTAGCCGCAATAAGTAAATCATCAAAGTAGATTAGAACACCTTGTATATCCCCAAAATTTTCTTGTTTTCTTTTCTGAAAAATTTCAGGGGCACATGAAATTCCCATGGAAAGTCTTAAAAATTTATAACACCCAAATAGTGTGCTAAAAGTGCAGAGTTCACTACTTTTTACATCTAATGGTATTTGGAAAAACCCATCTTTCAGATCTAATACAGAATAAACTGATTTATTTGTTAATTTTGGTAAGAACTCTTCTATAGTATGGATCAATACATGTTCCCTTTTAATTGCTTTATTAACATCTTGGGGATCCAGACAAATTCTTATGGTACCATTTGCTTTTTCAATTATAACTATATTGCTAACCCATTCTTTAAGTTGATCAACCTTAGCAATAATGCCTTGAGCTTCTGATTCTTTCAATTTTAATTCTAACTTTGGTTTAACAGTTAATGGTACCCTACGAGGTGGCCTTACAACTGGAGTCACATCATTTTTAATAGTAATTTTGCAAGTACCCTTAAATTTTCCCTCACCTTCAAATAGCTCCACATTATTTTGTATAAATTCATCTTTAGAAATAAATGACACATTCATATACAGGTCTAATTTGTTTTTATTAGGGATTTCAATATCATTCACAAAGTGAATGAGATCAAATTTAACACATTCATTAAAACCCAATAATGGTCTTACCAGAGGATTTGCCATTATAATAAAATCAATAACACAATTTAAATTATCAACACTACAGTTCAAAGAAATAGATCCAACAGGCTTAATTGTTGCACCGCCAAAAGCTTTTAACACTACATTGCATTTTCTCATTTTGAACTGTGACTTAAACAAATTAAAAATACTAAGAGGCAATACATTAACTTCGGCACCAATGTCCAATTTGAATGTCACAGGCTTTCCTTCAATGATAAGAGTTTTGTTCCACACCTTCAAAGTGGATGTTGACTCAATTCATTTCACAATATGATGAACGTTTATAGAGTTCACATAATAGTCACTGTTGTCCTCCAATTCATCTACCACTAAATCTTTTACATCTTTATAGCGGCACACAACAGAAAAATGATTTAGGTTGTTACAAGAATGGCAGCGCTTTACCATATGCTGGACACTTTCCCTTTATATGCTTCCTGTTGCACTTCCAACAGGAGCTAAACACTCTAGCTTTTTCTCCGTTTTTGAACGATTTATTGGCTGTTTCATCTTTTTCACTCCAATTTGCCTCACGTGATGATACTCTCTTCTGTGGGACGGATCTCCTTCCAACAAAATCAACATTTTGGCCTTGAGCTGTCTGCGCTCGAATCTTGCTTAACTCCGCTGTTTTTCCCAGGTCAATAGCTCTCTCTAAACTTAAATCAGACTCACGTAACATTCTTTTCTGCAGACTTGCATCGCCAACTCCCAAAACAATTCTGTCTCGGACGACTGAGTCAGATTGATCTCCAAATCACATGATTTCACCAGCTTCTTTAAATCCATAACAAATACGTCGAACGTCTCACCTTCCTTTTGACAACGTTGATTGAAAATAAATCGTTCAACGACTACATTCTTTTGGGGCGTTGTGAATTTTTCAAACTGGTGAATTAATTTGTCGAAGTCTTTCCTGTCCTCAGCTGATAAATTAAAAGTATTGAATATTTAAACAGCTTCCTCTCCGGCAGCATTCAGTAGAATCGCCACTTTTACTTCAGATGATTTCGTCTTATTGCCTGAAGCTATCAGATAGATCCCAAACAATTGTTTGAACCGACGCCAATTGTCGGTCATGTTGCCGTTGAAACTCAATCCTCGTGGCGGATGGCAGCCTTCCATTCTGCTACGATTTTTACTTCGCTTTAATTGTCAAACTAACCCCGCAAGTTATAGGTTATTAGACTACGCCATGTTTTATTGTAAATTCTCACTTTTATAACATATCTTAAGAGCATCTAATATCAATAGGCTCCAGAATGAATCATTAGTAAACATGTCTCGTTCTCTTGGTTGTTGCCAGATGCCTTTTACAAAAACCTCAACACTAAGTGTTGCCACATGTAGAGCATCCTTCCCTTTTAGCAAACATAAAAAAATGCAATCTAATAATTTTTTAAATATAATATAATTGTAAGATGATGATGATAATATACATAATGATATGCAATAATATACAAAATGGAACAGTGGACCACCGATACAGCATCTGGCGCTATGATCCTTCTCAGACAGATTGATTATGAATTTGTGTGCCTGTTAGAGATGTGGTCTGAAGTATTAGTAAAACTGGACTTCACTAACAAATCGCTGCAAGGAAAGTGTCACAGAGAGACGCACGCGAGTAACGTACTTAACCACTCCGCCATTCAACCAATCGGGTAAGGCGAACTCGATGACGTATTTCCTGTCTTAGAGAGCACGGTAAAAGCGAACCAGCGTTCCTCCCAGCGGCAAGGCGCGATGTTGATCATTGAAGAATAAAAGATATATTTTTGATATAATTTAGTCGAATTATCCTTCTAAAACCTTCTGACTAATACCCATTAATATACTTTATTATGGATAAGACAATCGATCCTCGACAAAAGAGTGCAACCCTTGACGTAGCATCGAGTTTGCTGTCTGGTTTGGCGAAAAACATTCAACATCTGCGTGATAAAGGAGTTCATAAATACGCAGCCAAACCAAAAATGTTTGCGATTCAATGTCCATCAAAAGCAGTTTCACTGTTAAAAGATTAAGGAAGGTAAAGAGAATGGCTGGAGGGATGGCTGAAGACAAGGCACACTTGATCTGCGCTTAGAAATCTTTTGAGCCCAGAATTTCGTTGTTGAAGCGTGAATAGCATGGTTAGTATAGTACTCGCATACAAACATTTTGCCCAGGGTTCAATTCCGTGTCCATTTTTTTTCCAAAACATTTTTTTAAATTAATATTTAATTTAATAAAAAAATTATACATTTTTTATTAAAATATTAATTATTTTTTAACATTACATAATTTTTTATTCATATGATGCATGAATTATAGTCATAATTTAATTTTTAAACATTTAAATAATCATAAAAATAAATTCAATGGTGTTAAACAATGTTTAATAATTATTATCATTATGTGTCATTAAAATTTTTGAATGATTACATTAAAGTAATTACAAAATTATACATAATATTTAACACCATTAAATTTGTTTTAATGATTATTTAACTGTTTAAAAATTAAATTATGACTATAATTCATGTATCATATGAATAAAAATTATTTAATCTTTAAAAATGATTAATATTTTAATAAAATATGTTTAAAAATTTTCAATTTAATTAAATATTAGTTTCAAAAAGTATTTTGAAAAAAAGTGGACGCGGAATTGAATCCTGGGCAAAATGTTTACATGCGATTACTATACTGACCATGCCATTCGCGCTTCAACAACGGTGACAACTTATTGGTATATCAGCTGTATCGAAAATTTGGGGGCTATTTTCTCTGAATTGGTTGACCATTGCACTTTAACATTTTGGTGGATGAACACCGTAAAGGTATCTATTAATATACTAATACCTATTCCGAATTGAATTTCCCAAGTCGTGCCCTCCCCTTGTCAGACGAAAACAGAGTTTACAGACTGTTTGATTCTCAATCGCAAAAAGTGCAGTGTAAATACTCGTACATTGAAAATGTTCTAGAGAAATTTAACATGCAGGAGGCTAAGACAGTGAAAACACCTTTGGACCCTAATGTCAAATTAACTAAAGAAATGTGTCCTAAAACGGAAGCCGAAAAGGCTAAAATGTCATTGTACCCTTATTGGTCTTTAATTGTATCACACATGTACTTAGCCATTTGTACTCGCCCTGATATTTGTCATGCTGTTAGCTATTTAAGTCAATTTAACGAAAATCCAGGTATGCCTCACTGGACAGCTACTAAAAGAGTTAAAATATCTAAAAGGTAAAAAAAAAAAAAAAACCGGGTTTTACTTTCCGTCCTACAAAAAAGCCTTTAGTTGGTTTTGTAGATGCTGACTGGACGTCAGATATTACAGATAGAAAATCTTATAGCGATTGAGTGTTAAAATTTGCTGACGGAGCCATCTCATGGGAAAGTAAAAAGCGACATTGTGTTGCTCTTTCCAGCACCGAGGCGGAATATATTGCACTGTCTGAATGTGCCAAAGAAATTGTTTATGTACGCCATTTTCCAAATGAGTTGTTTGACTCAGAAGATGAAACTCCAACTGTTGATTTTCCTGACAGCCAAGCAGCTCAAAAACTTGTTCAAAATCCGATTTTTCATTCACGAACTATAAGCACATCGACATTCGATGTCATTACATTCGTGAAGTTTATGAACGTGGTAAAATAAAGATAAATTACATTCCAACTGATCAAATGGCTGCATACATTCTAACTAAGATTTTAACATTCCAAAAGAAAGATAATTGTTGTAAATTAATTGGAGTTAATGTCATTAATGTTTAATTTTTATTATTGTTTTGTATTTTATTTGTGGGAAGTTAACCGCGAAAGGGGGATTGTTGTAAATAATACGCAGTTTACTTTCTTTCTTTCTCCCCATTTAATATTCAACCGATCACAAGCAATTGTGATGATGTTATACGTAAGATGATGTTATGATGCGATACGTCACTGCGTGACGTCACATGTATCCTATGATTCCTTTGATATTTTTTGTCACGGACAACCGGTAAGAGGTTATATATGTACTTCTAACTATGTACTCGTAAACGTCTTCATGTCTGTGTCGGTATAATTGTCTTACGTCTATGTGCTTTAAAATAAACGATGATTATTTCAAACTGTTTCTCATCTCTGCATGCTATACTCTGCTAATTTCCCCTTCAATAATATAATTTAAAATTTGAATTGTGTTTGTAATGTAGTTTGAAGTTTTAATTAGCATTAGTAATATATTGAGGAAATAAAAACTAACTTAAAAATAATTTTAAAGCAAAATAATTTTAAATAAGTTACACTGATTTTATTGTTCAAATTTAGCTTCAG
The DNA here is from genome assembly GCA_013235015.1 of Araneus ventricosus. NCBI lineage: Eukaryota > Metazoa > Arthropoda > Arachnida > Araneae > Araneidae > Araneus > Araneus ventricosus. Next base: position 11,638 of record BGPR01016192.1, read on the forward strand.
AAAGGCTTCCCGTTTAACGAAATCCAGAATGATATCTTTTTCCTTTAGAATGCTTTTTTCAAATAGAGTTTTACATGTATTGAGATACATTTTTAATGCTGGAAACACACACGAAAATTGAGTTTTGTGACGCCTTTATGATATTGTGGGCAATTTACTGTTAACTTTTAGGTATCTATATATTTTCTATTTGATGATTTTGATGATTATGCTAATTCTGCGCTTCCATACAATAGTGAAAACTCACCAAACGGTTGTTCACAATAAGTTATGCAATTTTATATTCATAGTACATGTCAAAAAAAGTTGTCACTTGAAAATGACATTTGCATCAACTACTTTCGTGCCTAGAATTACACTACTTCCAAAATTTTATTATCATAATATTGAGCTGTTTTTACACAAGGGTGGCGCCAGTGGGGGCCCCTTTCCCCCGGGTTCCCCTTTCTGGGATGCTTTGCCCCCTCCCCCGTCGGGGAAAATTTTTGTACCCCGTTCACGCAACGGGGTATTCAACTAGTAGATAAATAAAGATCTAGCGAAAATTTGAGACCAATTTCATTACATTCCTCCCCCGTACAGCAAGTCGTGCCCCCATCGGGCAGACTCCAACGCCACTCCTGTTTTTACGAGGTCCGTAGCTTCTGCCGAGCAACGATACCGTAAATGGTTAAACTTTCACGATGGTCAATTTTTAAATATCTATTGCAGTATTTATGATGCGTTCTAATAGTCGAATAAAATAACATGTTAAGTTACAAAATCTATTTTTAATTGTACACTATAAAGTAATGAAATTTTTCGTGCTCTATGGAAATATTATAAAAATGATATTCTAAAAGTTACTTTTACCAACTCTGAATGCATTGAGATAAAATGCATTTTTAAATGTATAATAATAAATGACAGAATCAGATTCGAACAGATGTAATCTATATCTTGTAGTAATGACCTCAAAGAATAAAAGTCATAAAAAGAAGTCATTTAAATATTGAGCGCTACAATGCAGTGGAATTAGATAATTGATGAAAGTTTGTTGTGAACAATCGCAATTTTTTCCGGATTTAAGCGAAATCATGATGCGAGATTTAAAAAAAATTGAAATACTTCATTCAAGTATGAATGAGTTTCTAAAATTAGAATTTAAATGGGTGTTGCTTTTGAGAAATAATTTACAATGTTTTTAAATTCATAATTGTAATATTTAATACTTTCGAAAAATTTACTCGACATAAATATTTTGCTTCAGGAAAAGCAACGCAAAATGTCTAAAGTTTCTCAAAACTAAAATAAATTAAATTTTACGTAAGATCGTCGATGTGCCAATAGATATTGAGTAATTTAGGTTTAATTGCAATAGAGAAAGATTTGTCAGAAGAAATTAATTTAGATGACATTATTGACGAACTTTCAAGCAAGAAAGTGAGGATTTTAAATTTAATATTTTATTTAGTGGAACAATTATAATGCATGTAACGTTTATTCTTCAACTTGTTTCACTATCTACGCATATTTATATTTCCTTTCCTTATTAATATCTTTTACAGATGTGATATGAAGAAATAGACTTTTGAAAAATTTTGTTTTTGCGAGAATATGAGGCGAGTCTTTTTCAAGAAAATTAAGTCTATAATTGATATTTGCTTTAGATTAGGAATTTTACTGATAAATTAATTAAACTTTCGTTTAATTATTTTATCAGTAAAACTTTCCGATTAGTTAAATACGCCAGTCAGGGTTGTTTTTTTTCTATCTGCTGAGAAATTTTCTTTAACTTATTTTCACATTAAAGAAATTTAAACATTTTTAATTTTAAATACACTGGTTTAGAAAATGATTGAAGGTATTATAGAGTGTGTAACGTCACGGCCGATGGCCGCGGTTTTATGGCTGAGCAAATTCGAGGCGAATGCAGACAACGAGTAGTCTTTCCGAATTTTATTACAGCTAGATTATTTACATACATTTGTAATATACATTTTCTAGATTAGAATATTTATGTACAAAAAATCAATAAAAATTATCTCGAAGGAAGGAACTGCAATTCTGGTCGAGTAATTAATTAACTTCGCGAAACCAACCTGCACTGCGCTGGAAAAATCAAATAAGTCCCGGAGTTCGATGTAAACTCCAAAGAGATGAGTCCGAGGACCGGGTCTATACGTAAATATCAGAACTCGCAATCCCTGATGGGAGTATTTCGAGTCTCGATTCGGAGCAAACCTCACGCTCACCAGCGTAGGTGAAGTCCAACTCTCAACTCTCCTCAGACCATCGAAATCCCCCGTTTTATCTCACGATCCGTGTCTCCTCATTAGTAAGATCGCATTCCTTTCCACCACCTGCAAAAATTCCCACCATTATTTCTCCCTCGTTAGCACTCTTCCTACAAAGGTAAATGTTGCTCCTCGTCCATCAAATCCACGCTTCGTTACTCTGAATTGTCCAGTTCCCGTTACGTAGGCGACATTGTCAATCAACGCTTTTTTTAAGAACCCTGTGGTCCTGTCTGGTCTCCAGTCAAGTGTCGTCACCTCTGCGGACGCTTTGGCGCCTCTGCCCCTCCACGCTTTGTTATACCGCACCTGCACAGGGGAGCATTGTCATTCCCCAGGCAGTATACACTAGTCGAAGAACGTTGTGTTAAATTCCACCTGAACCCTAAATCATCGTGTTGTTACAAGTGACGGGGCGGCTGAGATTAAGTGGCACGATGGCGGCAGCGCATCTAGAAACGGGCCTGGTTAGAGGATTGTTTTGTTGATTAATAGTATGTTGCTTCTTGGGAGTTTTGATTGAGATCCAATTAGTGAGATTTTTCCTTTGTTCCTTTGAAGTTTCTCTTGATTTTTGAATGTGAGATGCCTTTCCAACGTTATTCAGAGATGTATGGTTTCATTTATCCGCGAGATGATTCTTATGAATAGTTTAAGTGTGTGTATGTGGTGGTGGGGGCTTGAATTCTTTTCCAGGAAAAACAAACAGATTGGCATTTATTAACATTAATTTTGATCTTCCATTGTATCAGTCACTTTTCGATTATGCTTACTTACAGCAGGTGACCATCAGTGTCTGTGGTGTGTGCATGCTATTTGGGAATCAGAATTCCAACTCTATCATTACATTTGTACAGCAATGTTCTCCAAAGCGTTTCGCAAGGTTTCAAAAATTGAATTACCTTTTACATTCTAAATTACAATCTACTTCATTAGAATTTGATACACAACAGTAACAATGCTATAGACAGAACAAACCACTAGTATATTATCAAAGTGCAAACTCTGAAGTTTTAAACAAAGCTTAAGGTAATCCATCAAAAATTTACCACATCTCTGAAATGCATGCAAACCTAGCAATGGCGTAGCGAAGGGGATGCAAGGGGTATAGATGCCCTGGGCGCTATGGAGAAAAAAACGTTATATTGCGTTTATGTCATATTTTGAAGCCACATATGACGATGGACGAAAAAATAATATCACTCCTCGGGGACCGTTTAACATTGGCTAAGCCAATGATGTCAATTGTGGGGCGAAAAAACCATATTATGTCCGAGGCACCCCTTACCCTCGCTATGCTCCTGAAGCCTAGTCTATTACTTTAACTTTTTCAGGCATACAGATGGATACCTGCCTTCATATTTCGAGATCTGCTATATCTATATCTGCAGATCTGGTAGCAGCAACTGTCTCGTAGTTCTGATTTATATCTAACTATTATATAAGGGAAATTGACCCTGGCTAAAATTTTGTAAAAGAGTTCTTACGGCAATTAGAAAAATATTTCATTTTAGGGGAAGAAAATAGAGAGCATGAAAAAATGCAGAGCTGAAAGGGTTGAAGCTATTCAGTATTGTTTTATTCCAACTTAAATCTTTTACCATCAACAACAATTTCTTATCAAGGTAAAAAAAAGCACACCATGGAATAACCCTAAAAATATCCTAAAACTTAAACTCATATGACAGACTTTCTAGATTTATATATTTAGTCCAGTAAACTAATCTATACATACTAAATCGCGTCTTCCTATCCAAAGCTATTTAATTAATTTCAGTCTTATTTCCGCCTTAAAATGCTATAATCGTCAACAACTAAATTAGTTGCCAAAACAACCAAAGCACAAAATTAATTTTTCATGGCCATTTCAATTTTAAGTTTATATTTAATGTTACCTTCCTTTTGCTCTTAATTTTAGTTAGTAGCCCCAATCGCTTTGAAACTGAAAACAGTCGCTTTTGTGGCAGCAGCATATGTGATGATACCTGATTTCTTGAAGTGGCAGTATTTTGCATTTTAATTTATTCAGACAGACCTTTAATCAGGGGAGGAGTCAGCAATCCCCCCCCCCCGTCGGTGACCGCTTGCCCCCGTCGCACAGTGGTCCAGTTTCGTTTTCTAGCGAGACAAAAATCATAGCGACGAAACTGAAAACAGCAGAGACTTGAAATTTGCACAGTTTAAAGGAAACGGGCTTCAGTTGTATCCCATGAAATTTCATAACAATCGGTTGGATATTTCTTGATTTGTATTAATTTATTTAATTCGTTCCCATTGTTCTCTATGGAGGGAACTGTTGTAATCTGCGAAAAAGTTAATAATTAGTTATATAAAACATAAAAAATGTCTGATACATTTTACCAAATGAAGTAAATAGCTTAAAAATAAGATTTGTGAAATTTTAGTAAAGTCTAGTAGGTATTTTTTTTTATTTTTAACATTCCAAATATTTGCAGTGTTAAAATATATCTAATGAATAATTGTGCGATAAATTAAAATGCCTTTCAGAACGATTAGAAAGTGAAAGAATTTCGTTAATATAATATAAATGTTATATAAATACCATTAAATCTTTTTAAAAATTACTTTTAAGAGTAAAATTGTCGCAGTTTTCACAAAAATAATATGAGAGTTCAGGAAATATTCCAAAACATTTTAATAACTAACTTTTAAGCGTAATAGGTAAGGATAACGCTTTTCATCGTGTGAATTATGTTTTATATTATTTGTTATTTATGAAAAACTATTTGTGGTAAGTTTTCCTAACTTTATCGTCCTTTTAGCTGTAGCTGAAGACAGCATTTGAGAGTTTGTCACTGAAGCAAACTAACTGTCTTTAAAATTTCAAATCGCGTTCTGAACTATTCCAAAATTTTCGCATTTTCGGGGTGTTTATGTCAACTACTAAATCAGAAATAAATATTGAAATCGATTTAAAATACTTTTGAAACCATTCAGCGTTTATTTCTTAAAGTATTTCAGATTCAGTATCCGCCCCCTTAAATTCGATAATTTTTTAATAAAATGTTCGAATTAATGTCGATGAATTCTTATTAATTAACATCTAGGCTAGAATAAGTTAATTTAGTCTTTCAACAGGTTTGTTTTTACCCAGATATTTATTTTTGCGTCATTGAAGGAAAAAGTGAAAATTCTTCACTGACATGCATGACATTAAAAAATAAAATAAATGAAAAAGTCGGGGTTTATCGGGGCTACTTTTTAGACATTTTGCAGAAGATAGAGTGCAGAAATAATTTAAGGTAGTCTCAAGGTGTGCAAAGTTGTGCAAATTTTTTAAATTCACTTTAAATTTGAAAATTTAGTGAAAAAAAGAGCCTTTTAAAATATAGTATAAAAATATGGAAAATATTAAAATTATGTGCTAAAAACGGTATCGTTTACTTGCTCTGGAATCCGACATCATGAAAAATATAAAATTAGACAGATAAAGAGCAATTTAGGGTTTTACAGAACGGAATCCGATGGCTCACTGAAACGCGACTCAAATGTTCGAAAGACATTCTTCAGCTTTAACCTCCGTAAAACCGCCTAAGACTACATGTTTATACAAAAACATTTATGGCTTTCAGGGTTCCAAACGGTTCTCTACCGACCCTCAAAGAAAATAAACCCATTTGCCGACCTTGAAATTTCGATTTTTGTCGCGCTACAAACCGAAACTGGACCACTGTGCGTCGGCGAGAAATTAAGACTTTCGTCGGCAAAAATCTTTGCGATTTTGGGAAATGTTGAGAGCAGGGTATCAAGGAATATAATAATTTTAATCTAGTCTTTAAGTTATTATGCAATAAACGGTCAAGATAAGCGATTTGTGTCAGAATTTGAGGACTGATTAACGGTTCGGTCAGCAGAGTGACCGACATCCTTTTAAATTGTCATCCATTCGGCCAGTAGTTCGCACCACATTTGAAAGAATAATCGACAAGTGAATCAGATGTCACATTTTGCCGACTGTTTTCGGTCAGTCGGCTAAGAGATCAACAAGACGAATGAAAATTTTTATGTTTGTCTTTTCTATCGACTGTTTCAATAACTTTTCGGCGGAATTATTAGGTAAAACGAAAGTATCTGCATTGCACAAGAGTGTGGCTACATATAGTGGTCATTTTTCTCAACGGCCATTTTTGTTCGGCGTGGAATTTTTCGGCCCATAGACATAATATTAAAATAAAACCTATTAACGGCCACTCAAACCCCTCTGAACGGTCGGGTTTGTCGCGCGTTCAACTTCAATGAAATTTTTTCCTTTCGTCTCTCCCACCGTGGACATCTTATAAAGAGAAAATGGAGTAAAGAAAGAAAAAAATCATACACTCAAAAACAACACCGGAAATCAGATAGAAATTAATCATTCCTTTCCCGATGTGAAGAGACTCTACCGGGTTTGGGCATTAAAGAGTTCATTTGTGCCTTTCAAGTGCTGATTCGAACTCTGACAAAAAATTTGTTAATATGGTAGCGGCCATCAGTGAATGAAACTTTCAGCTCAACGACTTGAAGAAAAATAGACGATATTTTTGCCTTTCCTCAACAACTACCGACGAAACAATTATAGACATATTTTTACAATTAGAAAAAATTGAAAAAGTGACTTTCGAAAGAGCTGAAAGACCCAAGCAGACACAAATTTTATACTTTTTCTGAAAACGAAAAAAGAAAAGAAAGACATATATATAGATAGAAAATTTTCGGATAAAGCACTTTTTTTTCTTTGGATAATTTTTAAAATTAGATTTATTAGAAATGGAGAAGTAGATCTTATTTAAATATTTTATACTCCCAAACATAATAACCTTTTAGAACGGCCAATTTTCCTTGGAACGGTGGTTGACCATTGTATAGAGAGGTTTCGGTGTATTACATACTAGCCGCCCTCTTCGACTAGCTTGTTCGTCGGGAATATAAATTCAATTGAATCTCATGTGCATAATTTGATTTTCATAGTTCACTTAAAAAACAATTTTAAACTTCAAATTATTATAGACACTTCACCTGTGTTCTTTTAGTAGCTTTGCATCCGTTCTGTTCATCGGGGGTTCTCAACCTTTTTTCCCTCGCCTACCCCTTGATTAGACTTTTCATTTTCGCGTACCCCTTACGGTAAACCCCCCCCCCATCATCCGTCTATGCAAAGAAGTTTTTATCAATAATGTTAAGGACTTAGCAGTGGTGTAGTCGCAAAATAATCGCTACCGGAACGCTCTAACCTGGGTGACAAAAATCGCGCTGTTTTAAGGATGTTCTCGCCACTTTTTTCCCCTCATTTATTTCTCTCGGAAAAAAAGCAGTGTCGGAACGCTGTTCCGGCTCCACTACACCCCTGGGGCTTAGGTAAGCTTAAGAGTCAAATAACGCGAATTAATGGCATTTGCAGGAGTTATTTTTAATTTTATATTTTATTCCAATTTTAAAATAGTATTAGTTAAACGGCAAAACAAATAAAAACAGTATTGTAATAATTTCACATTAACTTATAAGGTTAGCTAAAAATTACACTTCGTAATTCAAGTGCAAGAAAATTTCAATGCAATCGTTGAGCTTGTTTCGGAGCTGAGTTTTATAAAATTGGGTTCAAATGAAGTAAGCTATAATCCCATGTCTGGAACTGCGTCAAGCTTATTTCGATATTTATTCTTAATATATGTATAAGACTAGAATGCTCTTTCCACAAGTTCTGTGTTCGTGGTATTAAATATTTTATTGCTTTAACACCAAGTTCTTGGAACTCTTCTTTCACTGCTACCCAGAAGTCAATCAAATTTCTTTTTTTTAATTCAGATTCTAATGAAGAATTATTGGAAAGTTCAATTAATTTTTCTTTTTCAGAAATTGTTAATTTTTCAGCTTTTTGAGAAAACGTTTCGTTGAATGGATTTAAAATTCACATATCTGCATCACTGCGGTTCGGAAAATATTGTCTGAATGACAACTTATGTCCTTTTAAATGTGCTATTATACTAGGTTTTACATATTTTGTTAATTTAAGTTCGTTCTCAGATAAAAAGCTGTGAAGTGTCTCAAAAACTTCAGACTGTTTTTTTTAAATACAGGATTCCCAAAAATTCAGCTTCTTAATCATAGCCTCGATTTTGTTAGTTACCTTAAAAATGCTTATGGAATGGTTCTGTAATCCTATAAATTAAGTTTATTTATTTCTGAAAAAAATGTCAGATAAGTACGCAAGCTGCTGCAACCATTCACTTTCATAAAATTTAGAGCTCAACGTAAAAGGATGGTCTTTACTTCATTTGTCTCAGTTCAAACAATCTTGCGAGTACATTTCGTCGCGAAAGCCATGTCACTTCTGTGTGCAAAAGTAACGTAATATGTAGGCTGCCCATGTCTCCACACAAAGATTTGAACAATCGAGTGTTAGTTGAATTAGCTGCTAAATGGCGCATTAGTAAAGATGTTTTCATGCTGCCATTTTATATCTCTCCACTAACAAAGCGGAGTGGTTTTTGACAATCTTCATCGCCCGTAGAATATTTTCTCTTCTTCGGAGACGCACTGATATTTTGAGTTTATTTTTTTAACAAATCAATTTTATTTCTTACCTGAACAGGCCAATCAGTCGGCCTTTGCACTTCATGATTATTATCTTGGTGATACACAGTTATCTCCATAGCTGCCAAATCGGTGGTTCGAATTTCAGTTCTAGATGCCGATCTCCAGTTTTCAACCACTTGTCCATTTTGAGAAATCAAACAATATCGAACTGAAGTCACTCTAAAGATAAGCACTTCAATTGAGCACGCATAGCCTACAAACACCAGTTTTGTGCCACAAACCAATAGAATTGAGCACCCATAAAAGCTCAAAGCTTGATTTATAAGAACAGTCGTTATTCATTATGCATCCCAATCGAGCAATTAATGATGTCTGCGTTTATTCATGCTTTTAATAAAAACGTAAAAACAAAAATCTTAGAGAGGATTCCGGGTTGTTCTCGATAAGCCTTAACTAGAAGAACAAAAATAAAAAGCATACCACACTGGCTAGCCACCAGTGTGATGATTCATGCATAATCGGGGCTGGTGAAGACAAAATATCAATCATTTACCAAGTTTTCTTTTGCTTTCTTTTTTCATATTTTGAGCGTAGGTTAGACTAGCACAACTTTCACTTTTAGTTTTCACACGAACTTAGGAAAACCACAGAGAAAAGGAAAAACAAAATACTGTAACTTTTTTAATCCTTTATATTTTCTTGTGTCCGCCATTACCGACTTTGATTTCGCGTACCCCCAACTGGTCCTTCGCGTACCCCTAGGGGTACGCGTACCACAGGTTGAGAACCTCTGGTCTACATGAACATCCCTAATGGAATCAAGTAACTGCATGTTTCATCTAACATATAATTGCACGTTGTCGGCACCTTTCATATTCCTTATACAAAATACGCATTTGGCGCGACGCATTTTATGTCTTGCAGCATGCTAGCTGGATTAAAACATGCTGATAGAAAGAATTAAAACACTACAACCATAATCATTGAGCTTACTAAATATGATTCCAAATAGAATTATTACCTTAGAGGACTTCGTTTACAGATTTTACAGAAAAATTGATGAGACAAAAAAGAAAGTAAAATCCATTAGGATATTACCTTAGCTTTCAATAATAGAAGTGAAACACGGAATTAAATATTATTTGTGTAAACACTGGCAACGGTTTGATCAAATTGCAACAATGAAAAGTTTTAAATTATGCCTAAAAATATTTTTACAGGTTTATTAAAATTAGAGAAAAAAATACGGCAACTTCATTGATATCATTAAAAAGATGAGTTTTTAAATTTTCAGATGGTGGCTGGTATTGATCAAAAATACCATTTTAAACTTGCACAATAAACGTGGAGCATTCCGATTTGTTAGCTATGCTTGCAAAGTGAGATGAATTGGTAAAATCGGTCCAGTTGTCGAGACTGGGAAAACAGTCAAGGTTTCATTTCCTAGAGAATGTATAATGAAGTAGTGTTTTTGCGATTTTTCTCGAAAATGAAGAATTGAGATGGAGAAGCGACCGTTGACGATGTCTAGGGTCATGAGCTTTCATATAAAATAGCATTGAAAAAGTAATTTTTTGAACTTTCAGATGGCATAAAAATGATTTTCGTGCTGTAATATTTTCGGAAGTTATTAATGGAAAACGCCAAAATTTCGCTTAATTTTTAATTAAAATTCTAAACAAAATTTCAAAAAAGGGCTCCGAGGTGCACATTCCCGCCCTCCAAAGTAGGTTTGTGCCAAATTTCGTAGCTCTAGGTCCAGCGGTCTGCCCTGTAGAGAACCAATACGCACACAAACACACACATTCTTCTTTATTATTATTAGAGATATGAAGATATACATTTATAGGTTTAAAATTTGTTAATAATTATTTTCACTTGTTTTAGCTATTATTTTATTTTGTTATAAAATTTAGATAATAATCTGCAAATTTTTTCAACATCAGTGTGGTGCATTTCATTTCCTGAGATTTATGTTCATAATTCTTCATTTTCTATTATTGTTTGTCGTTCAGTCAGACAACTCTTACTGCACAGACATTATACAAATAGCTAATTATTCCAATTAATTAATTATTAAAATCAAATTCGGTCATTAATACTTAATTACCTTTAATTAAATATAAAATTAATTCTTATCTATTATTTTGAAGTTACCTAAATTAGAAAAACTTTGCTTGCCCCCTCGTCGGAAAATTTCTGCAGCCGCCCCTGCCTTTAATAAAAAAAAACCGTCATTAATATGCAGAGAAATAGTCCAGTCAACGTTGGTCCAAAATGGAGGTGAAAAAAACATTCAATCATGTTGTTTTGAAAAATGGTACACGTGTTCGTGAGGGGCTTATGATGAACATACTAAAAGTCTCCGATCCTGTGGGGTGAGCTCACGGCGCCATCTTGGATTTCATCCCCCTTTTTTAGTTTTTCCTGAATATCTCGATAACTATTCAGTTTTCAAATTACAATTGATTTAATAAATTAAGGAGCGTAAAATTCTCTACAAATAAATGCTTCTTGTTTTCTCCTAGCTTTAATAGTTTCCGAGATAATGGGGTCTCAATGTTTTTCGCCATCTTGGATTTCATTCCCGCTTATTTAAATTTTTCTTGAATATCTCGAAAACTGTTCAATTTTCAATTACATGTAATACAAAAATTTAATTATCGCAAAGTTCCCTACAAATGCATGATTTTATATTTCTTCTAGTTTTAATAGTTTCAGAGATAATGGGTCTTAAAATTTCCCGCCATCTTGGATTTCATCCCCCTTTTTTTAGTTTTTCTTGAATACCTCTAAAACTATTTGATTTTCAAATTACATGTAATACAACTAATTAATTATCGCAAAATTCCCAACAAATGAATGCTTTTATTTTTTCTAGCTATAATAGCTTCTGAGATATTAAAGAAAAATTAAAAAAAGGGGATAAAATCCAAAATGGTAGCAAATTTTGAGACCCAATCTCGGAAAATATTAAAGCTAGAAGATAACTAAAATGCGTTTGTAGGAAATTTTACGCTCTTTAATTTCATGATTACATGTAATTTGAAAATTGAATAGATTTCGAGATATTCAAGAGAAACTGAAAAAGGGGGATGAAATCCAAGAGGGCGGAAACCTTTGAGACCCATTATCTGGTAAACTATTAAAGCTGGAAGAAAAATAAAAGTAAGCATTTGTAGGGAATTTTACACTCTTTAATTTGTTAAATCAATAGTAATTAGAAAACTGAATATTTTTCGAGATATTCAGGAAAAACTACAAAAGGGGGATGAAATCCACCGGGAAATGAAAAAAAAATCGGGAAATAAAATTAAGTGAGATTATTACATATATATATATGTAATAATCTCACTTCATTTTATTTCAAATTCTAATATATATTTTAAAGTCTTAATGTATTCCAAAATCGCCTTTCTTAAATTCCAGTTTCGTTCTATTTCCCGCTCTGGAGGTTTATTAAATATCTTGTTTTGACATATTTATTACTAAAAGAATATTTTAATCGTTTCCACGCGCACACAACTCTCGAAATCGGCGACTTATTGCCGCCATGCATTTTCCCTAAAACACTTACGTAATATAGTAAAAATAGCTATTATTCCCTTCACTTTGATCACATGTCTATCTGTTAAATCCCTACCTGAGAAAAAGCAGGGATCTTCTGTTCTCTTTTGGCTTAAAACTTAAACAAAGATGTACGTACATTTCGTCACTCTCCCATAATAAAATGAAAATTAGAATTTAACTCAGCCTGTTTAATCATTTAACGACTACAATAACGAAAACATTTCAATAGTCGGCAGGATGAGTGTTCCGCACGAAAAAAAAATGTAAAAATTAAAAACGAAACAACGTAATGGAGAGTGACGGGGATTAACAAAAAATGGCTGACAAAAATGGTGCCTCCTGAAAAATCAACACCAGATTCTTTGTAATTTTCCTTATGTCCTGAAATCCAGCTGCCAGCAAGGAAATTCCTGATGCAGCGTCAACTCCACTCCACATCTACAATGTTTTCCAAAAGTGTCAACGAAAAGTCCTCACCATTGTGTTTATTATCTGCTTCAGGAAAAATGTGATTTAATTCTCAAAATTCTAAAGGAATATCCATATTGTGCTTCAAATCTTTATTTCGTTTTAAGCTCCTGTTCCGGTTTTCTTCAAAAAGAAAAAAAAAATAAGTGTGATCCAACCTTAAATTTCTAAGTACACGAATCAATAACCAAAAGTATTTCATCTTCAACCAGAGTACTATCGGCTACAGATAATATCAAGGATTTTGTGTACAAGTGCATTTTCTTCATATGGAAAAAATTTTGCGCAATAAGTGATAAAAAATAGTGTACTAATTTCTCCAAGATTTGCATAATTTCAGTTTCCCAGTGTTATCGGTTTCAAAAAACTGCAGCTGATTCAAATAAAATCTTCAAATCTATTATAAAATTCCTCGACGTGGTGCACCAAAAAATATAACTTTTAATCGCTAATTGTTTAATTATTTACTTTTGATTATTAATTGATTTTAAGTTTATATTTGAAAAATTTTTTATTTGGTGTTGTTATGTATTGATTTACATTTTGTGATTGATCATAAATTGATATGAAATAGCATTTGAAAAAATTTAAAGTGTTTGTGATTTGAAACTAATTTTGCAGTGTCCATATTAAATTTTGAAATTTAAGGTATTTATGTTGAATATAAGATATTTTACAAAGAAATATTAATTTTAAAAGTTTGGTTGTATTATGTTTTTAATCATATTTCATTTGATATAATAATTTTTGATATTAATTTAAAAAGTGAAAGCATTCTTGTTGGTTTTTAAATTTATTTTGCTGATATCAATGCTATAATAAATGTTGAGGTATAAGAGGCTTTATTAAGAATAAGAAATATTCACTTAAAAATTTTGAGTATTACTTTGCAAAGTTTAAGTTGCAAATTTGATTTATTCATAGATTTGATTTATTTATACATAGTTTGTTTTTGTGCATCTCTTATATTTTGAAGTGAAATCCCATGCTAATCAGAAAATAATCCCTTTCGATTATGGTTATAATAGGAAATGCTACTTTTAAAAAAATGACCTTGAATGTTTATAAAGTAAACTTAGTTTAAAATGCTATAAAATTTACATAAATTTTAATTGCTTCATAAATTAATTTTGTTTAAAATCAGGTTTAAATGTGTTGTTGGAGTATGGCAAATAATTTATATTACATGACTTAAAAGAAAAGTAAATAAAACAAATTTTACTATACAGAGAAAAATAAATAATGAACAAAAGAAAAAAACAATAACGCCAACTCCCTCCATTCTGAGGCCTCGGGAGATCAGCTTTTGTACTCTTTCGACTGCTAGAACAGTTTGTCAGTGAGTTGTGTTATTAATAAACAAAAAGAGCTTTATCGGGAGATTTTGCGATGTGGATTAGCACAGAGTTTGACCATCAAAACCAAAAATGCTCATCTCTGCAGACTATAATGTCCCATCGTATCTTTCTTCCTAAACAGAAAATTCTTCACTTTATAAAAAATAAATTAAGTCATAATGTTTAAGTGCCATACTACCACACGACACTTAAGAACATTTAAATTTCCTGATTTCTGAAAAAGAAAAGAAAAAAATTGAAACAATTTATATTTTAGAATTATATATCAATGTTTTTTATTTGTTTACATTTAGAGTTTTTACAGGTACCAAGAATCTCCAAGAATTTTTACAGGAAGTACAAGAGTTTACATTTGTTCATATTAATGTTGTTATGAAGTACATTTAAAATTATTTTCATGTTTATGATAAAGTGAAGGGAAAGTTTTATAACAATTCTATTTTAAATTTTAATTTCTTATTTGGGCATCCCTGTAAGATACGGGTGTGTGTCAAGGGCCCTGGAGCACACACGCGTCTTGCGGAGGGGGGAAAATTGTAATAATCTCACTTAATTTTATTTCAAATTCTAATATATATTTTAAAGTCTTAATGTATTCCAAAATCACTTTTCTTGATATCCAGTTTCGTTCTATTTCCCGCTCTGGAGGTTTATTAAATCTCTCGTTTTGACATATTTATTACTAAAAAAATATTTTAATCGTTTCCACGCGCACACAACTCTCGAAATCGGCGACTTATTGCCGCCATGCCTTTTCCCTAAAACACTTACGTAATATAGTAAAAATAGCTATTATTCCCTTCACTTTGATCACATGTCTATCTGTTAAATCCCTACCTGAGAAAAAGCAGGGATCTTCTGTTCACTTTTGGCTTAAAACTTAAACGAAGATGTACGTACATTTCGTCGCTCTCCCATAATAAAATGAAAATTAGAATTTAACTCGGCCTGTTTAATCATTTAACGACTACAAGAACGAAAACATTTCATATATATATATGTAATAATCTCACTTAATTTTATTTCAAATTCTAATATTATATATTTTATAATCTTAATGTATTCCAAAATCACTTTTCTAAAACTCCAGTTTCGTTCCTTTCCCGCGCTGGAGATATATTAAATCTCTCGTTTTGGCATATTTATTACTAAAAGAATATTTGAATCGCTTTCACGTGCCCACCGAAAATAATGACACGTCTCCTAGGCGCTAGACTTTTTTCCCTAAAACTCTTACGTAATTTATTAAAAATACCCAATATTCCCTTCACTTTGATCATGTGTCAATATGTTATTCCCTTATCTGAGAGAATACAGGGATTTTGCTCTTCACTTTTACTTGTAACATAAACGGAGATGCACGTATACCCACCACTCTCCTATATTTTACTTAAGGTATCCGACTGCGTTCGGAGACATTTTTTTGAAAAATAACTTATATATATTTTTTAATGTTATTTTTCAACTGCATATGTTTTAAAACTATGAAAATATTGTAAAATTAGTCTTTCAAAATAATACTTTTTTTTAAAAAAACTGAGAAATTTGAAGAAAAATGACTAAAATATTTGCCTTACGTTAACAGCCATAGACAAAATCATATTCTAATTATACATAAATCCTTGTAGGAGTACATTTTTATGACAGTTATCTGTGTTATACTCTAAAATCTTTCTTGTAGTTCAAAATAGTTTTGAGATATAGCTGAACATAGTTACTAAACTGGTAATTTTTCATAAAAAATGCTTTTCGTTTATACTTAAACACTTAAAAATAATACTTGATTTCAAAATTGACCTTAGTTTTTAGAGGAAAACATCAAGCATATTACAGAAAACAATCTCAGAAAATTTCATATCTATACTTGAATAACATTTTGAGAAATCATAGTTACGGTCGACAGTTTTCTTCAAAAATATCATTTCTCAGAAAACACATTTAAAGTTTTCATGCAACTTAAAATAATGCTTACAGTTCGGTAATAAGACAGCTGTAACTGAATTTGTAATTCACGTAGAGTAAAAAGTGAGACAGTTTTAGAAAGCTGGTTAAACAGGCTATACAAAATTAAGTTATAAAAAGTTTTTTGATAATTTCATCAAAAACGACGATTTTAAAGCAGTCGGATACCTTAAATAGTTTGATAATAAAATAATAAGTAGTTATTTGATTGGCCTGTTTATTTCAATGTCTACAACCACGAAAATCATTATACATATATAAAGATCATACTTTACTGAAGGTGAAGTGTAGTCCATTTTGGTCATGGAAGAGACAATATTTGGCTTAATCTTCTTTTATTGAGGCATTGGGGACATTAGGTTATTTCTTCATAGATAAAGGATTCAGTTTTTACGTAGCTCCATGACCAGTATTCAAAAGATTACGCCTGAGCGGCGCGTTGTTGTTGTACGCTTACATGCTGGCGTGAAAAAAAAGGGCAGATAGAAATGCGCACAAAGTTTAAGTACCCAGAAAAGGGAATTTCCCCGGAAAAGGCACGTGTCTCGAGAAGAAGGTTGTAGTGAGCTTATTACGATGGAAGTAGAAGTAATTAAAATGAGGTGTCGTTAAAAGTGATTTAAGAATTAAAGAAGTTAAAAAATTAAAATATCACAATTTCCCCCCTCCGCAAGAGTCGTACGACAGCAGGGCCCTTGCTATCGCAAAACCTGCGAAGTTGGACAAGTTACCTTTAAAGTACTATTAAAAGTTTGATAAATTGCTTTAATTGCTGGTCATGGGCTTGAATTTAATAATAACAACAATAAATGTACAATAAGATATACACATTTTTCAAATGCACTTCAGTGAGTACAAGCGAAATATAAATGCAAGGATATTTATAAAAACATAGAAAATATTCATTTAAATATAAAAATTATTTCAATATGTTCAGAAAATTTTCAATTATATATGATCCCTGGAGTATTCCAATAAAGTTAACACTAGCTAGTTGATTGTAAGCAAGTTCCATTCACGTGATGAAAAGTTCTTCAAATAAAAGTTCTTTCAAAAATTTAATATTTGTTATACCAATGATCATGGCCAGGAAGTAATAATATTAACACTGAATATGCAAAAGGATATAAAAATAATTTCAAATGTACTTCATAAAAACAGAAATATGAAAACTAAAGTAAATTCTTGGATCAAGTTCTTGAAGCTTCTTGGTACATGTAAAAACTCTAGATGTAAGCAAATAAAAAACATTGATATGTAATTCTAAAATATAATTTTGTTCACTTTTTTCTTTTCAGAAACCAGAAATTTTAAATGTTGGCAAGTGTCGCGATAGTAGTATGGCAAATAAAAATTATGACTTAATTTATTTTTTATAAAGTGAAGAATTTTCTGTCTAGTAAGAGAGATACGATGGGACATTATAGCCTGCAGAGATGAGCATTTTTGGTTCTGATGGTCAAACTCTGTGCTAATCCACATCGCAAAATCTCCCGAGAAAGCTCTTTTTGTTTATTATTAACACAATTCACTATCAAACTGTTATAGCAGTCTGGGGGACATGACAGATCTCCAGAGGCCTCAGAATGGAGGGAGTTGGTGTTAATATTTTTTTGCATCATTTAATTTCTCTGAGTAGAGTTAAATTCGTTTTATTTACTTTTCTTTTAAGTCATGTAATATAAATTATTTGCCATACTCCAACAACACATTTAAACCTGATTTTAAACATAATAAATTTATGAAGCAATTAAAATTTATGTGAATTATAAAATTTATAGCATTTTAAACTAAGTTTACTTTATAAACATTTAAGGTCATTTTTTTAAAAGTAGCATTTCCTATTATAACCATAATCGAAAGAGATTATTTTCCGATTAGCGTGGGATTTCACTTCAAAATATAAGAGATGCACAAAAACAAACTATGTATAAATAAATCAAATCTATGAATGAATCAAATTTGCAACTTAAACTTTGCAAAGTAATACTCAAAATTTTTAAGTGAATATTTCTTATTCTTAATAAAACCTCTTATACCTCAACATTTATTAATAGTATTGATATCAGCAAAATAAATTTCAAAACCAAAACAAGAATAATTTCAATTTTAAATTAGTATCAATAGAATATATTTCATAATTTACGAAAAATTTACTGATCGGTATTATTTTTAATATCACAACCAAAACAAAACTAACAATTCAAATACTTTTTAAGAATTATTATGGCAAAGAAATTTCACTTTTCAAAATAAAAATATAGGAACACAAAAATAAATTTAGGAAAATATCATGATCCTTTATTATTTCCCCCCCTACCAGCTGGTGATTTTTTTTTTCGCAGCACTCGTAGATCACACTTTAGAACATGAAATTACCGACGATGAAAAACACATTTTGAATTCTTGCACATTTTAAAGATCGGAGAACACATAAAGATGAACACGATGATTGAAAAGAAGGCGGCACTATGGAAATTACTAGTGAAACTTTGAATCGCAGATTGACTAATCGAAAAACACTAAATTTATCACTATTGTAGCGACGAGTGATGACTAGAAGGGCATTTTGCTGGTATTCTTTTGTGCGATCATATCGCCATTCGGGAGTGAACGATGACTTCGCTATTGAGCTGAAACAGGTACGGTTGATGGCGACTTCGAAACCCATGTACAGGGTTCTCCTTACAATTTCACGTCCTGTCGACTCTTTATAAGATCATGCTTTACTGAAGGTGAAGTGTAGTCCATTTTGGTGATGGAAGAGACAATATTTGGCTTAATCTTCTTTTATTCGGGCATTGAGGATATAAGATTATTTCTTCATAGGTAAAGGTTTCAGTTTTTACGTAACTCCATGACCAGTATTCAAAAGATAACGCCTGAGTGGCGCGTTGTTGTTGTACGCTTACATGCTGGCGTGAGAAAAAGGGCAGATAGGAATGCGCACAAAGTTTAAGTACCCAGAAAAGGGAATTTCCCCGGAAAAGGCACGTGACTCGAGAAGAAAGTTGTAGTGCGCTTATTACGATAGAAGTAGAAATAATTAAAATGAGATGTCGTTAAAAGTGATTTAAGAATTAAAGAAGTTAAAATATCGCATATATATATATATAATTTTTAATTAAGATATTTTTCCTCTTTTGCTTTTTTTTCTGGCAGACGATTTTATTAAGCAATCTCTACATATATTATACTCTTTGTTTTAAATAAATTTGAAATAGCGTCAATTACAGACAATTCATACGGCGATCTACAAAATTTTTACTGCGATTTCTGAGGCCCGCAAAAAAAAAAAAAAAAATTGTTGGTTTAAGCCTTGATATTAAAAGTGCTTATGATTCTGTACACATTGACGAACTTATCTACAAATGCCTTGAACTGGGTATTACTGGCAAAATAACTAAATGAATGTCACGTGCCTTTTCACCATTTTCTGCAAGAAAGATTATTTCAAATTAAAAGGCGTAACACACTTTCTAATACAGACATTCTTTTTAAAGGTCTGCCCCAGAGTAGCATCCTTCTCCAATTCTTTTTGTAATTTTTTTGGGACTTTGGAAGAAAATGTTGAATGTTCTATTTTTGCTGATGTTATTTTTGTATACTGTTTTCACCATTCCATGACCTATATCCAAACTGAAATACAGAACACTATGAAAAACATATATAAATGGTGCTCATATTGGAAACTAGCTATCTGTCCAGACAAAAGTGCTATAATTGATTTATCAAACAAAAATTTAACCTCTCTTCCGCGCATAACTTACTCTCTGATATTCCACTTACATAGACCCAGATAGCACGTAAGTTTGCAGCAAGTTTGATTTTGACTTGTCATGGCAAAATTTGACGCGTCAAACTTGAAACGAACTTGTAGCAAGTTCGCTGTGACAACTAGCGCCACCCTCGCTTGCAACGCATTTGCTGCAAGTTCGATGTGACAAAATAGCGCCCCCTCCCTTGCAAATGAAACTTGCAGCAAGTATGCAAAACAAGCTTCCTGCAAAGACAGCACAAAGAGATAATTATCTTTGTCTCTGTTTTAAAAAAAAACATCCGATTTTTAATAGCATCTCCTAGACCGTCCTTCTTTTTATTAATTCAATAAATCAATGATAATTTGTAAAAAAAACTAACTTTTTATAAAAAAATTTTTGAAACATTTTCCATCTTTTTACTAAATATATCACTCGCACTTTAAAGAAAACTATATCGCCTTTTTCTTAATGTTGAAATTTCAGCGTTTATAAACAAAATTAAACCGAAAAAACAGTCAATGTTTGTTGAAAAATAAACTTATACATTTTTACGTAATTACTTTTCAACTCTAATTTCGTAATTTATTCTACTAGCAAAACGTTGTTATTAGCGAAAATCGCTCTCTCTCTTTGACTTCAAATCATATTCTCAACTCAAAAAATTAATGAAATCAAGAAAAAAGTTTAAAATAAATCGTATACGAATCAAAGCGAACGATGTATTAGCGAAATCTATCTTCTCCTGTCGTAGCCGAACTGGTCGAGTGGTATCGACGTTTGTCTACTAATCGGTAGGTCGCGAGTTCTATCCCGGGTTGTGTTCGTGCTCTGTTTTTGGTATAATTTGCAATGAGTTTGCACGACAAGCTTGTGGCAAACTTGCTGCAAGTTCGTTCCATGGTGACTTCGAAGCTTTCGTTAACTTGCTGCAAGCTTGCACTCTTGTCATGACAAATTTGTGGCAAGCTTGCTGCAAACTAAAATTGCTATCTGGGGAGTGAATCGATAAAAGATCTTGGAATCCAGTTTGCTAAAAAATAATCAAAATGGACTTAAAAAAATTAATAGTCTTAAAATTTTAGGTTATAAAAGAAACGGCCCAAGAACCAAACATCTAATCACTATCGCTAATAACAGCATCCTTAGCCTTTTTTACTATAATTGTCCTATCATTAATAAATTTTCAGAAACACACCTCAAATCTTGTAATGTCATTCAGATAAAGACTCTTAGAATAGCCCTTGGAGTACCAATCTGGACTCCTAACATTATTCTATTAAAACTAGCAGAGCAGGAAATACTATCGGTAAAAATCAGGCGTTTAGCAATTCAATTTTTTATCAAACAAATGGCGACTCATCCCTTCTCTCCTTTGACCCATACTGATGATAAGTTTAATTTACAGCTCGTTGAAAAAGATGCAGAATCCCTCAGAGTCCCTTTTCATAATCTTAATTGCATTCCAGACCATGTAATAACCCTCCCAATTCTTCCACACTCCAACCCAAACTTGTGTGAAATTTTTCTTAAAGATTTTTATTTTCAAAGCATAGAAATCCCAGTTTCAATAATCGCCACTAGCTTCACTGAATGCATCCAAAGCCTTTTCCCAAATCATTACATTATTGCTACTGAC
Organism: Araneus ventricosus; assembly: GCA_013235015.1. Lineage (NCBI taxonomy): Eukaryota > Metazoa > Arthropoda > Arachnida > Araneae > Araneidae > Araneus > Araneus ventricosus. The sequence goes on from BGPR01016192.1 coordinate 33,203, forward strand.
GGTTCGAAATCACACTGTTACACGTCAATTGCTGGTCTCTCTCATATTCAATTTTCTTATCGTATTCATCCCTTAAATTCCGTTTTCACACCGGAAGTCTTGGCGATTTGCCAAGCATTGTATGAATTAGCAGTTCCTGTAAAGGATATTTTAATCCTATCAGACAGTTATTCGGCACTATCTTCTCTTAAAAACATAACCTTTCACTCTCCCAAAGTCATTCAACGTCTTGCTTCAAAAATTCATGTCAGAAAAAATATGAATCAAAAACTTTCCCTCTAATGAGTTCCTGGTCATTCCGGGATCTTTTGGAATGAAAAGGTAGATTCTCTTGCAAAGCAAGTTACTGATTCCACGCCATTTATAGACTGGATCGCCTCAGATTTCCAACTTAAAAAAACAGTCAATCCAAATCAGTGGCGGACTGGGTTTGCAAATTGTGATTGCCATGAGTCAAAAGGGGCCCTATCACATCTATAATGCCATCTTAAATTATATTTTTTATTTTATTTCTTACAATTATAATAAATGAAATTAATAATAAACACTAATATAATAAATTAATCATTATATTATCATTATTATTTTATAATAATAATTAATTATAAATATAATTTTATATAATCTTTTTTTAGTCTAAAAATCTGTTATGTTTATTACTAATTTCAGTATTTACAAGTATTGCACATTATTGGAAATAAGAAATATCAAACATAATTACAGTCTTATGATTGAATATTAAATCATTTTGGTTGCTGTACTGTAATTTTGGAACTATATCGTAATTTTGAGAATTTTTTTAACCAAACTGAAAATAAAATGCAAATTATTTACCAATTTCAATTTTTTTAAATATTTCTTACTGTCAAAGATTAACAACTCAAAAGTACAGAAGTGTATTAGACGTGGTCCACTTCATTAAAGGTAAGCCAGCAAAATTTTGATTTCCCTAGATGACTGCGCAAATCTATCAATAATTATTCTGCATCGAAATAATCTAACAATTCCATTTGAATAGAGAGTAAAATATAGGTTTCTAATATATCAGAAAATGAATTTCTTAATATGGTCATGATCCTTAGCTTCAAAATTTCACTAATATCATTACACTAGCAGTACGCTCATGGCGTTGCTCGTGAAATCAGGACTTCAACAAAATGGAAAAAGAACGCCCACATTGACACGCAAAAGTTTTGAAAATAAAATCAAAACTAAAGATACATATTATTGATTTTCTTGACATTTTAACTGTAGAAAAACAATACAGAGTACGTGAATCCGAAACAATTATTATACAGCGAGCAAAATATGCGAGACAAATAAACACGTTAAAACACTTCCAAAAATAATAATCGAAGTCATTCAGTTGAAGGTTATGATGAATCCTGCGCTCTGCACCGTCAACCAAGGAAATTGGAACAATGCATGTTGGGAAGGCTCTGGAGAAACTTCCACCAGAGAATGCTCGCTAGAGAAAAATCTCTTTGAACTGACCAGGACAAAATTGATTTTAAAAAAATGAAAAAGATATTTTAACCGTTCTAGTTTTAAATCCGATAGAAACGTTCCAGTCATAATCTGGAAAAAATTGAAAAGGATAGCGTTATTAGAACGTCGGATGCGAGAATTTTAAGAAATCTGAACTGAAAATTACCACAAAAGTGACTATTTTTCAAAAAATTCTCAAAAATTTAGTAATTTACGTTAGACGTACGAAACAAACTTTATTAGAACGTAAATTGATTGCTCTTTCCGATGGTGTATCTAATTTTTTCGTACAATTATCCAAAGTCATGCTATTGAGAAATTAATACTAAAAATCACCCAAAACAACACAAAACGTTAAATAAAACATTTTCTAGATTACATTTTAAAATTCCGGCTTC